>JAASGO010001079.1:0-10684 GCA_023334245.1 Globisporangium cederbergense | reverse complement strand
GAATGCCAGGAGGAGAGCAGTGCTCGCTTATGTGAGCAAATGAATGGATGTAACCAGCCGCAAAAAAAGCCGACTGCACTAATTGAGGATATCGTCACGAGTATCACAATGACGTGGAGTCTTTCGTTGGAGACGAGATTTATCGAGAATGTCACCCTAGAAAATCCTGCACTTTCTAAAGTAGCTACCCATTTTTCCTCTTGACGACTCCCGCAAGAATGCCTTAGCCGACTGTCCTATGGGATACTACGAGCCACCGCGCTGCATTGCCGCACCGCGGTACCCGTGGACACTTGTCGTTGTTGTTTCTCGTTACGCTCTGGACCTGCAGAACGCCGGATGCCGGGCGTCCCAGATCTTGAACTGGAGAAGTAGAAGCATGTTCTTGGACGCATTGTTGTCTCGGTTCACAGTCCTACTGTGACAGCCATTGTTCTTGCAACGGAGTACACCGTGAGCCTTGAGAGTAGTCTCGGTTGACGTATTTTCTCGTCCTTTTCGGCTTCTTCGATCCGCAGCGCTTCGTGTGCTTCGACAGGTTGGTCTTAGAGAAGCTCTTGCCGCACTTCGGACACTCCGCCTTCGGCGCGCTTCGTTCGCTGCTCTCCGTCGCGAAACAAACGATCTGTTTGTGCTAACACTTCCGACAGACCCCTTAGAACGATACGACAGTTTCCTAGTCGGCAGTGAGAGAGGAAGGTGCTTGTATTCAGAGCGCTGTCCTTGTGATTTAGTTTTGAGGTGAGCTGATTTGAACAGCGTCCACCTCCTCTGGTTGCAGACAAAGGTTCTGCATGTGCCAGAGGAGTGGAGCACCAAGCGATGGCACGTTTGCCGCCTCAGAGAAAGATGACAGGGTGACAACCTCTCCCGTCGAGCGGTTGTTTCAACTCGCTGGATCCAGATTTTGCTCAGCTTCATGCACTACAACACGGGGTACACTGCGACGATAATGCCTCAAGTTAGCTCTTCGTATCTTTTCTTGTGATGCAAAGCTGCAATTTCAATCTTATGTTACGCGGCCTGGTCTTACGTTGGCATCATTCACGTAGCCACCTACTGCGGCGGGGTCTGCTTGGCCTCGATCACGCAGTGGAGACAGAACGTCGCAGTCTTCTACTTCATCTCCGAGCTGCTCACTTCGATCGCAAGCTTCTTGTTGACGCTACACTTGCTGCAGATCTCCTGTTGACACGCCTGACAGGCCATGCCCGTGTCGGAACCGAATGTCACGAGGCTGGCTGCACAGTTGCCGCAATGTCTTGCTGGCTTGGAAGCCTGAGTTGTATGTCGCCTTGGGATTGCTCTCACGCTTCACTCGCGTGAGCCAGATGAGATACTTCATGTACGCGCAGTCGACAACATGAGCCATCGAGAGCAGGATGTCTGTGTACTTTTAGAGCCGTAAGGTTTGTCACTTGGGTGTCGAGTCAGTCTCGCTCGCGCCTCTTCAGGGACAGCAATCTCCGCTTGACCAAGGTTTTCCTTGTCAAAGCCAGCGACCTCACCGATAGTTTGATCATGGCGGGGCTCTCGACGGGCATGCAACATCTGGACGCGCTGTCGCTGGGCGTCTTCTCGTACCTGCTGGCGCACAAGCGCGTGTCCCACCTCGAGCCCAAGGAGATGGTCGGCGCGAGCCACGTGCAGCTTGCGATCTGGGAGCAGGTGCGTCTCATTCAGCTTTGTGCATGTATGTATCGTGCTGTGGTCTAAACGCTGATCAAGCTCGAGGAGATGCATTAGAAAAACTTTCCCTGCACTCTGCCGGACGACCTCAAGCGTTTCTTCACGATCACGAACGGCCTGTCGGTTAAGTGGTTCGCGCCATTCCGAGGTGTGATAATGCAGAGAGCCTTGTACCTGGCCTTACAGAGTGAATCTCAGTCTTGACTAACACGCTTGCTTGCATTGCAAAGCAGACCAGACGCCGCTCGTCGGGCATTTCACTCTGAACTCGATCCAGGACATGCAGCGCTGCTGCGTGCGCAAGTTCCCCGCGTTTTGTCGCGCTGCCGACCAGCACCGCATCGCAACCAAGACCGTGCGATGCCTGCATGTCTGTCTGTGATAAGTTACTGCTAAAATCTGTGCTGTAGCTGATCCTTGTGGCTGCAGTTTGTCAAGGACGAGCTCTCGGCGTTCCCGCTCGAGTCATCGCCGAAGTACGGCGACGTGATGCTCGTGTTCTTCGAAGGTAGATGCAACGTCGCTCTCTCGTGTTTTCTTCCGATCGCTCGTGAACTCGGTCTGCTTGACAACATGATGCTCGCTTACGAACCGTTGTTAGATGGTCCGGAGATCTGGTTCCGCGACCTGAACGGCCGCTGGAGCTTCCTCGCCGAGACCTTTGTCAACTACTACCGCATGATGATCACGCACTTGGGCATCGTCTCATGGCAGGTAAGCAATTCTGAAATTCGACGTCGAGTGCTGCGAACTCTTGTGTGGGAAATTGGTTGTCTCATCATTGTAATTATAATCCTGTGGTGGTGATTTGCTGCTGTTGCAGGCCATCTTCTCGGACGCTGGGGTTGATCCGATTCGAAAGGTGAGTTTTCGTGATGCTTCCTTGGCTACAACGGTAGGGACAAAACAAATCTTGGACTCACTTGGTGACTTCTTCGCAGCCGTGGTTGTACCTCTTCATCCCGCAGCGAATGGCTCTGGACGAGAGCAAGCAGTAAGAACAATGTTGAAGTAGGCAGCTTTTGTTGACATTATCCATAGCTTGCGAATTCCGCAGCCAGACTCTCCATTTCCGTTATGATCACATCTCTCACCACTCACTCGTCGTTGTCGTGATCATTGCCTTCGTCCTCGTCATTGTCATCCTCCTTGCCCTTGTCTCCGTCCTCTTCTTCATAGTAGAAAATGCTTTCATCGCGATACTTGAGCGCCTGGAAGTCCTCTTTGGACACTGCGACCACACGGCCCTTCACCTGCAACGCTGAGATCATCAAGACCTTCGAGTGCGCTCGCGACAGTCCCGGGGAGTTTGGGTACCTGGCGATTTGAGAAAAGAAAGAGTTTTTGACGCAATCCAAAAAAAGTCAAAAATTGGTTTTCAGACTGCAACACTGTGATCTGAAGGACAGCTCACGCACCGTTTCAGGATACCGACTTCCAGCATCACCTGTTCTTCGGCTGTGCGAGTCCCGTGTTCGTCAGCATTGTAGACAATCAGGATGCGCAGAATCTCGCAGACGTGGAACAGCAGGAAATGGTCAAATTCGTTCCCCAAGCGGTCTATGAGCACGAGCTCGCCAGTATGCAGCTTCAGTTTGGTGCTGTAAACAGAACAGAAGCACATGAGAAGAGCTTCAGCTTTCATATGATCGCCAATAAGAAATGCGGTTCCAGCTAACTTGCTAGAGGCAGAGTCGTACCGATCACTGTCACCGATTTCAGCTGTCGCACTGCGCACTTCCCTTTGTGTCTCACCATCATCATCGTCGTCGTCAATGTACGCTTGCGGTTGGAAGTCTTCGCCTTTTGGGTTCACGAATCGCTACAAGGGAGAAAACAATGGGGAATATTTGATTTAAAAACAAAAAAGTTCACCACAGCGCTTGGTTGAGCAAGATGTACCTGCACGATCATGCACTCGGTGACCCACGAGAAGTTTGCAATCGGAATCTTGTGTCTTCTTCTGTAGGACTCGCATGTCTGTGCAAATCGAAGACAACGACAGTATACTGTGAGCTCACACAACTCAATAACGCGCTGCTGAGTCATAAACAAAGGTAGCGTACCTTGGTAAGTTCGTCTGAGAGCACGATGTCGACCAAGTTGTCTCGTGAAGGCTCCAGATCCTGCTCGACACCAACAGAATTTGTAAGCGACAAGAGTCAGATCAGCCATTTACACAGCACGTCAGCTGACTATCGATGAAACTTGACTCACCTCGATCACGCGCTTCGCACCCAATGCCTTGAGCACAAACGCAAAGAGCGATCCTGCGCCCTTCGCGCTCGACTTGGACATGTGCACGACATCGTAGGGAATACCAAACGACATCCCAGAGAAGATGTTAAACTGCTGCACGGAGAAACACTCAAACTTGCGCGTCATGATCGATAACCCTGATGGGACGTGGTATCCGTCGAATGGCACCACTTGGCCCGCCTTGGCGCACGCGCTAATCCACTCCGAGTGCACGACGGGGATGCCACAGGCGATCGCATGGATGAACTTGAGCTTGCGCCAGGAGACGGGCATCGCGATCACCACGGCCTTGGGATTGTTCTTGTGAATTATATCTTCCGGTCGCTCTGCAATTTTCCCACCGTAGTCTTCGATCATCTTGATCAAGCTCGCCTCGCCCTCGTTGAGAAACCCCGTCAGGCAGAACTCGAACTTGTACTTGAAAATGGTTTTCGTGCGCGATGCATACGCCCGATTCGATGGCAGAGGCGAGAGGAGCTTTGCCCGCGTGCGCATAATTGGCGTAGACGACTTGCTAGGTGTTCCTGAACTACCGGTGCTCGATCGTGCCGTGATTCGCCTGCTACGTACTGGAGTCGCCTCGCTGCTTGCAGTGGAGGGGGTAGGCGGGTTTTTCATACCAGCGTCCGGGGACATGGACGCTCGCTTTCGCTTCCGACCTGTGGGCGATGACTCGACGCTGCTTGTTCCAGTCGAAGCCGTACCGCTTGTCAATTTCTTTGCCTCCCTGACGACTGATGTCACAGGAGTTCTCGGGATTTCGTTCTTGCGAGCGACTGTTGTGGTAGATGCTGCTTGCTGTGCATTCATGACTGCCGCTTCTGCTGCGAGATTGTCAGATTCACTGATTGCATCAAGGGCCTCTGATGCCATCACCGCGACGTCAGGGGTATTATCCGCAGCCTGCGATTCGCCCTCCTGTGAGTCGGGCATCGTGAACGAGAACGCCAGATTCCGACTCGCCAACGACAATTTCTGATTCGCTGCAGAAGCCGAAATAACCGCGCATTCACACACAGTATTACCGCATTTGCACGGTGACGAAGCAGCCGAAGATGAGTCTGGAACCTCGTAGGATTTCTGCACCGAGTTTGTCAGCGTGGGCAACGCATCCGGTGCGACTTTCTCGCGCTTTTTGAGCCCAATTCGGCCAGGAGATGTGTGCTGAACTGGTGAGATTGACTTGGCGAGCGTATCTGCCGATGTGCTTGGCTGCGTCGGCGTCTCTTCGTCATCACCCTCCATCTCAATATCGCTAAGCGACTGTGTGTCTGGAAACGAGTCGATCGAATCCCGTCGACCATACTCATACTCGTAGCCACCATTGTCACCCACAACATTGCTGCACATCGCCTCCGTCTCGACATTCTCCATCTCGAATTGTCTGTGCACTGGGGAAGTCGAACGCGATTCGTCGCTGCTGCTTCTCGTGAAGCTAGTGGTGAAAAATGGATGCGTGTTGTCTTCTTCACCATCGTCTACTACTGTCAGCGGTGGAGTTGGGATACCACTGGTGAACTGGGGAGAATGAGTGACATCCTCTCCATCAGACGTCGCGGTCGACTCACGCCACACCGCTTCTGAAGGATTGCAACTGCCCAACACCGCTGCCTGCTTACGCTTGTTCATGTCTCTCTCGACAGAAAAGAGAATTGCAGCTGATGGTGACCGCTGAACGCCCTTGTGCTCTCCACCTCGGGTTACAAATACCCTCGGTTCGGCATCCGTTGCCACGGCAAGAACTGTTGGCAATCCAGCAGCAGGCGGCGACATTTTCTCTTTTGTTTCCTGGTAGTCGTCCTGCGTGTCTTCATGCAAGAGCTCGGCAAGGTGCTGCTGGCTGTAGCTCGTGTTCTGGCTCAACTGTGAGATCGACACGCCTTCCGGTTGGAAATCATGCTGCTTCCTGCTAGAGCTCAGGTCCAACGCGAGTCGCATCTGCTTGCTCGGCTCGCGCTCGTCACGTTTCCCAGGAGCACCATGCGCGTTTACTTGTGCCTGGAAGCCAGGGAATGAGCTCAGGTCAGCGCTGCACTGCATGCTGCTCACTGACTCGTCCATAATCGATGGATCCATGCTGCGATCGCCGTCTGCGCCGTCGCTATCATTGTCATCCTTATAGTCGTCGGCAAGATTTCCTCCGTGTATTCTCTCCCCACTACGCCGCATACTCTCGCTTGCGCTAGATAGCACCACTACCGCATTCGTTACGCTGTGCTCGATGCTAACCGTAGATCTGCTGTGGTCTTCGGTAGGCGACAGCGCCGTCAGGTTCGCGAAGAAGTCCATTTCTATTGCCGCGTTCCGTATTCTCTTCCAAGGCCAAGCACGCGGAATGGCACTGACTGGGTGGTTGTGTAGGCGATGCGTAATAGGGATGACTTACAGCACGAACGCACACTTACACAGCAGTAGCAGCAGCGGCAAGGAAGACGATCACGATGCGCTCTGCGTTGGCGCCACGCTTGCTTTTGCTTATTGCGTTGGCGCCAATTCCTGTTTCCGAGGAGAATGATGGTCGGAGCTAATAGTTGTTGTGGTCGTATATTTTCAGCGCTGATAGTATCGGCATCGAGTTAATGCGACAGTTTCAAGCACAGCAGTGTTTGCTTCACGAGCCATTCTTCTAGTCTTAACCCCAAGCATATTGTATTTCAGTACAGGATACCAATTAGCTTGAAAGTTGTATGTATGCGGATAGGGGAGGTGTGGGCGAGATGGAGTCTCGCCAGAAAATCTGTAATATAGTCTGTTAGCCTGTAGTTCTCTACTGCATGCGGTCCACTTCGTGCATCATAACCTGTACAAGACACGGCAACAACTGTATCAGAGACAGGCTGCTTTGAAATCGGCAATGACTGCTTCAGATTCGCCCCAGCGTAGCCATACAAAACACACCTTCCACGGCCATTTCTTCAGTATTGAAGACGATCAACGATTGGCTTAGTAAAGATGTTTTTGGCCAATAAGAGGATCATCTGTAGTTTTTGTGAATGGGGCGTTTCACAAGCCATTGTTTCCAGTCCTGAAGCCAATGGCAGTTCTTGTGATATTTACTTCAAGACTAGAAAAAACTACTTCAAGAAAAATGAGTAAAAGCTTCATGAATGTATTACTCGATCTGGTCTTGAAGTGAAACAAGCAAGATCATGCACTTGACGCCCTTTCACGACGGTTGATCGCATCAACCACGCACGCGACCATGAATGCGCCCATTCATGCACCCTACCGGTGCCACACGACAAGATGCTGCAGGCAGTGGCAGAAGCGCTGCACCTGAGCGCGAATACCAGTAGGAACAGCAGCCTTTCAAGCGCCGAGCCCGGCACCCCTACTCAGTGGGAGGAGATGACCGAGCGCGACGCCGAGCGCCTTATCCTCGCTGGAGGGCTTCGCATTGAACCAGCTCCACCAGCCTCGGTGATGACACCAGCAGTCGCTGCAACGAGTGCGCAGCATGTACAGAGCAAGTTCTGTTTCCAGTATATCCGTCCGTGGGAGAAAGAGCCGAGTGTTCAGGTGCTGCGACTGCGAAAGGAAGTGATGAAGCAGCTCCGTTCGCAGCAAACGTCGACGCCCAGTGCTGCTACAGAACCAACGCCCGAGAAGATGGCCCCTGTATCACGTATTGCGACTCCGGTACAGGATTCAAAGAGACGTCGCAGCTTATTGATGGCGATGCAATTGCCTCTTAAGACAACATACAGTCCTAGTGCAGCTGCTATCCGTGCGACTGCTGCTGCTGCTACTGCTGTAGAAGAAGAAGTAGAGAACGAAAGTGAAAGCGAAAGTGCAACAGTGGTTGTTTGTCCGTCGACGTTCGCAAGCCCGCGCTGCAAGGAAGAGGTCTTGACGCCCTCGCGCCGCAGCACATCTGTTCTACTGCCGCAATGTGTGGTAGCTCAGCAACAACACCAACGCCAGCCGCAGCAACATCAGCAGGTCTTGCGGACGCCCGAGCCGGTAATGACGGGTAAGCGAAAACGCGTGAGCGTGACGATCTCGCCTCCGCAAATGCCACGAGCTCAACAAGTTGCACCTGTGCCACAATTGAGCTCTTCACGTTGGGTCTCTCCAAAGCCAGAGATGCAGGTGCGCCAGCAGCAACATATCCAAGCGGAGGAACAGGAGCAGCAGCCGCCTCGGAAGACCCAGCGACTCAGCGAAGCTGGCGCAAAGGTTTCAATGACGTCGTATTTGATCTCCAAGCTGCGCGCCTTGTTCCCATGCACGCGTGATACCAACAGAAACGCTGCTAGTACCTCAAACGTTGACGCTACAAGCGGCGACAGCGGCACAGAAAGCGACAAGAGCGAGGCTTCAAGCGCTAGTGCTGGCAGCAATGGGGACTTCAGCGACTGTGATTTGTACGGCGGCAATGCGACACTGCTCGCCGACATCCAGGACGCGCTCGAGCCTGTCTGGAGCATGCTCGAGACCACGTCGAGTCGCTTGCAGCGCGTAGCGTGGGGACAAGTGCGCAACTTGTCATCGCCTTTTGTGCGCATTTCCCCCCTTGAGCAGCAGAGCAACACCCAAGCCAGTGAACCCTCCTTTGACGGATTCGAGTTTGGCGACGAGGACGAGAACGGGACCTGGACGAGCAGTTCAAGTGCGCCAGACTCGGGCAAGCTCGCGGTGCGTACAAGGCGCCAGTGCCGTGAGATGCAAAGACTCAGTGCCGCCTGGCGACTCTGGTAGAGTTCACACAGCTCAAACCCAACTCAGCCAAGTGGTGAGACACTCGAGCAATGAGGCAGTATCCAAGTTGAAGCGTCGACTTGGATGCATACGTGTACGACTAACGAAAATCTCTTTTACATGAGACCAGCCACGAGCGACCGTCATTCTGACCAGCTATTTCTAATGATAGATAGATGGATGGTAGGTTCGTGAGGTCTGGACGGTAAATATACACATACTGCATGCACGCATAGCCATTGCCACGTGCGATTACCTATCTCATAGAGAACTCACATGTCCATGGCGCTACGCATCGACTCGGCGGTGGACGACGCGGCGTTGCTGGTGGCGGATGGCAATGGGGAAGAGGCGGCGGCGCTACTGGCTGAATTCCGCCTGCGCCCTTCGGCTGAAGTCAAGATCTCGCTGAGTGGTTGCGAGAGCCCGTACCACCTGCCCGAGTGCAACTGCGTGCTCTCGCTCAAGAAAGGTCGGTATGCTGAGAGTAGATGCGAGGCGCACAAGCTCATGCTGCGCAATTCGCGGCCGCACCCGGAGCCGCTGGGAAGTCCAGTGGTGCACCGCAATGGCGATCTTCATTCGCCAGTTCGCTTCTTGGCGTCGCCGAGCCGCAAACCTCTCACAACGTTACTCTCGAGTGGGAGCCAACACAGTGAGAGCAGCAGTAGGTCGCCGTCGAATCTGAAGCTCAAGGCAACGATGAAGGAATCCAAGAGCATGGGTGTGCTGCCACCGTCGCAAGGCAAGGAGTCAATAGAACGAGACTCAGTGGCATCGCTGGGCAATAAGTCTCCTATCCTCAGTGGAGGCTTGCTGCCGTCGCTTTCCACGTCCATGCTGCTACACCTGTCGCCTACCAAGTCATCATCACCCGGAGACGGAAGTGGCCCTTGGAGTCCGAGCTTGAACCCCAGTTCCTCTCAGGTACGGTGCAGCACCAAGGTATAAAGTTGCTTGGCCATGGGCTGACAAAATTGTTGCTTTGTATTTGTGTGTATAGTCATTCTCGCTGAGCTCGATTGCCATGAACGCCACTCCGGCAACTCTGCCCATGAAAGAAGCGATGGACATGCTCGACAAGTACAACAAGATCCTGCGGCTGCGCGCCGAGACGCCGCGCAACCTGGCAATTCTGCACACGCGCAGATCGACGCTGCTCGCGGCGCTGGGGAAATACGAGGACGCGCTCAAGGACGCCGAGCAGGCGATCCAGCTGGACCCAAAGTCCACGGTGGTGAGTGCCGCTTCAACACCAAGAAACGTAGTATTTGGCTTGCTGCTGCCTAGGAAATGCTAACGTAAAGATCTTGTGCATTGGTACCAGGGCTACTTCCGCAAAGGGTTTGCGCTCTGTGGGCTACGGCGTTTTGCGGACGCGACGAGCGCGTTTCAACACGGCCTAGCGCACGACATCAACTGTCGAGAGCTGCGCTTCGCGCTACAGGTGGCGCTGCAGTATATCCGCTGCCACAGCAACAGCAGCAGTCAGTCCAGTTAAGGGGTACTCTCATCCTCGCCCTTGTTGGCTGGTTGGCAACTGCACTGGGGGCGATCTGTAGTTGTTAGACGGCTTGGGCAACTTCGTTGAGCCTGAGATGCCCATCAACAATGTCAAGGTGTAGCCATCTGAAATAGAGCCATTTCAGCCGTGCAGCCATGAAACAGACAACTCGTGAAGAAGAAACAGCATGACGAGCATGACAGGCAATGCAACGGAATGGAAGAAGATACGCGAGAGGCCAGTCATGGAAAAGGTATGGAGTTTATTTTCAAAAGAACAAGCTGCCTTATATTACACTATGTTAGCAAAATGGTCATCAAGAATCCTGTATCCCTCCCCGTCGCGACTGGAAGGATAAAGGGGGGCGGCACTTCGTTAACTTACTTGTACATCGAAGGAAGCTCTTTCTTCCGACTCAGGATCGATACGAAAGGAGATAGAACGCTCGGGTTCTCTTCAGACTCAGAAGACGCACACACGCACGTACGCATACGCCTCTCGGGCGTCTACAAAGTCTATAGGGGGGGGGGG
>JAASGO010001078.1:0-10685 GCA_023334245.1 Globisporangium cederbergense | reverse complement strand
GGTTCGCAGAAGGATCCAGTTTGTGAGCTTTGAACTTCCTGGTGAGTTTCTGTTAACAGGCAAGTTGCCACCAGTCCATATGGGTTGGTCGCGTGGTAGACAGGCAGGCAGTCACGGGTCAGCTGATGTGCATGTTGATGTTGATATCCTTCAAAGTGGAGATAGATGAGGAGGAGGAGAGATGGCAAGGCGACGTGGGGATGAAAGAGGCTCGCATGCATGCACCGCGGTAGTTATTGTTGAGATGAAGAGGACACTCACTCACCAGAAACACATAGACCATCACTCATCGGCTACAACTACTGCATGAGAGCTGACTGTCGCGGGTATGGATGATGGCGAGCGCAATGAGTCGAGCCGAGCTGTTTACACCAACTCTTGGTTGCACTGCAGCAACGCGCAGCATGCGGTGAGCACCACCGCTGAATTTCGAATCGATCGAGTCATATGTTTGCAATGGAAACACCTCGCGGCTCACTGCAAATCCTGTCGACCGATCACGCTTCTGTGTTAGCCGCCCGCTTGAATCCTGTGCTTCTCGATTGAAAAATCATGCGAACGCAAGTGGGGGCACTGCGGCTTGACTCACAACACTCCTATTTGGCAACGGTAGACGCAGTTGTGCGTCACACCGTCCGGAGTTGCTTGATCTTCTTCCGGTCGTCTTTGAAAAAATCCTTTGGCGCTGTTCTTTTGGCTGGTTACCCTAAAATGCATGTCAAAGGCGGTGCTATCAAATTCAAGAGGGTTTGGTAGTACCGTGTGTACATTTGGGCCGCCTTTGACATGCATTTTAGGGTATACGGTGTAAATGATATTTAACCATTTTTGACTTAGTAAAAAGATGCATAAAGAGGTGGGTGCCGTTAGAGAGGTCATTTCACTCTTCCTCTTCGCTCGCTTACAACAAACCTGCGCGGACCTACTGCCAAAGGCTCTCAGACACGTCACCTCTGCGCGGCATCGGCTCAGACAATCGACCAGGAAGCCCTGACTCCCGGATGGCTCCAGGTAACGAGTGATAAAAGAGAGCGAGAAGAGTTAGCTCTTGAGGTGGAACAGCTGCGGCAACAACAGCGAGCACGAAAGAAACGATGCCAACAACGACAGCAACAAGACCAGCAGGCCCACAACCAACAACACTGGCAGATCTACCAACAAAAGCACCATCGGAGTTGGCGCAAGAACTCACTACCCACCACCACCTCCAGCTTCTTGAAGAGCTGAGGGACGGCACGCGACAACGTGTGCGCGAGGAAGAATCAGGCGCTCTAAAGCTCCGACAAAGCTGCAGCTCAGGGCAACTATACAGAACAGCACGAAGCGAAGCTATCCGACTGAATGCAGATCCAGCAATAAGTGGGCAATTAAATGCAGTGGTGCTGGCGTAGAGGGCTTCATATGAGCGCCTTGTCCGGCAAGTCCTTTCCAGAAAGCGCAGCAGAGATCTCTTGTTTCGAGCAGAGAGATTTTGGACCAGTTCTGGATCTTCGAGCCAACCCTTGAAACTGCGACCGCATGAAGGAGCGGTTCTCCGCTTCCCTGATCCAGTCTGCCGGAGGTGTCTGTTTCCAGGAATTTGTCGGTGCCGAAAGGATTACAAAATTCAATCGACATTCGACAGGCTCCTTAGGCACCTCGAGAGCGCAATGCAGTTTGGACATTAGTATGCATTTGATTACGTGCGAAGAGGTGTGTTGACTTCTACGTTGGGTATCTGATGAATGTGAGTGACTTTGTATTCATGCAAATTTGTTCGCCTTCGCCTTCGACTGCGCATGCGCATCAGACTGAAGTCCCGCCTGCGAGTTGCTACCACGTCGGTGACCGAAAATCGAGTCAGTAGTAAGACCATGCAGCTAAAGTCTGTCTGCATTGACGTGTGAGTCTCCACATCCTACTTGCACAACAAGGTGAGAGTTGCGTTGATGATGTTGGACTCGAGGTGTTATCTAATGCTACATCCTTGTTTGCTCAGTTCGCCACTATCGATGGGGAAATGTTGCTGCGGGGATCGTATAACTACTCCTTTGCGGCGCATGAAAGGAACTCCAAAGACAGAGAAGATGAGATCGTCTCTGGGTTTGAAGAGACATTCCGTAAGCTGGTGACCACCGTTACGACCCCCACGGATACTCTCACTGAACGATGGGCAAGCGCCTTCGACCATGGACCCATTTGGGAATTGGTTCGGTCCATCAGTAGATCACTAAATTCCTCCGAGGCGACCACGTGACCCAAGACCACGTGAGAGACTTCCGCAATGCGTTTGTTAATGTGACCACATACGCTTTAGGACGCACAGTCCCCCGTGCGGAAGCCCCGACTTACTCCTACACGTCAGCAGACCAGAATAGTTCCGAGCGTATGGCTGACGCATGATAGCTTGCTTCGGGCCAGCGGATTTCGATACAAGTGTTGCTTCAGTAGATCCATTTCCACCAGATCCTCCTCTTGATCAGATTCTCGGTGGCCCCTCTTCAGCCTGAAGCACCATCGCTCTCGATCGAGTTCGCTGTCCTCTCTTCCCGCCATTGGAGGCACACTTTTACTTGGAAATTGTAAGGAACAGTGCGAAATTACGACCTGGGGCGGTAGATCTCAAATAAAGAGGTGCAACAATAAACAGGTTTTCCCACCTGAGCCAACCAACAACCACCAGCAAAAAGCAAAGCAAAACGCAAAGCGACTCCACCCACCCACACGAGGAAGGCTCGTTCGCGCTCGTTCGTTCTGCAGGCAGGCACACGCGCGTCCACGAGAAGCCGTCTTCTGGTGCTCAAGGCACACGATCTCCACTCGAACAAGCAGATCCGCCCGTCTCTGAGTCATCTGCTCGTGTCTCTCTCGCTGCGATCCGCCCAGTAGCTGGCAAGTAATGCAGAGCAACCGCTTTGGCAATGGCGGCGGCGGCGTGCGCGCCGAGCGCCGCAACCCGCTCGTGAAGCAGTTCGTGCTCGAGAATGACCGCCCAGCGAAGATCAGTCACCTGAACTTCGGCCTGCTCTCCGACATCGACATGATGCGCATGTCCGAGCTGCGCATCCACTCCAAGTACGACTTTTGAGTCACGCTGTTGGTGTTTCATTTGATTATGGTGACTGACTATACTACTGTTATGTGTGTGCGCTCGTGTGTATCATAGGGACCTGTTTAAGATGCCTTCCCGCGACCCAGCGCTCGACGGCGTGCTGGACAAGCGCCTCGGTGTCTCCAACAAGAAAGACACGTGCGACGTACGTGACGTGATGTGCCATCCCTCTCATAGTTGGAACTTTGTACAGCTAACTAACGTACCTCAACCTCATTGATTGATTCTTGCTATTGTAGACGTGTAACCTGCGCCTGGCGGACTGCGTCGGCCACTTTGGCTACATCAAGGTGCGCTCATTGTTCGTTCTCAACATGGATGGGCGGGTACCTGCTCAATAACCACTAACTATTTGTAACCCCTCGTTGTCTATTGCTTACCTATAGCTCGAGCTGCCGGTGTTCCACATCGGGTACTTCAAGGCAATCACGGAGATCCTGCAGAACATCTGCAAGGAGTGCTCGCGCGTGCTGCTGCCGCCGAACGAGCGCGACGCGTTCCTACGCCGCATGCGTGACCCGCGTGCCGACGTGCTCCGCCTGATCGGTCTGCGCAAGAAGATCTCGACAATCTGCAAGAAGATGGTCAAGTGCCCTTACTGCACGGGCATCAACGGCACGGTGCGCAAGGTCACAAGCACGACGCTCAAGCTTGTGCACGAGAAGTACCGCGCCAAGTCGGCCCACGACCTGCGCAACGTCTTCGTGGCGCAGTTCTCGGAAGCCCAGGCGATCAACCCGGACGTCGGACTCCATTTGCCAAAGGCCCAGGAGGACCTGAGTCCACTGAAGGTCATGGAGCTCTTCCAGCAGATCCCAGACCAGGACTGCGAGTTGCTTTGGGTGGACGCGATCGGTGGTCGCCCCGAGAAGCTCATCCTCAACTCGGTGCTTGTGCCACCCGTGTGCATTCGCCCGTCCGTCGCCATGGACGGTGGCACCGGCAGCAACGAAGACGATATCACGGTCAAGCTCCAGGAGATTGTGCAGGTCAACTTTGCCCTCCGAGCCGCACTTGAGAAGGGTGCGTCCTTGAAAATGGTTATGGAGGACTGGGATTTTCTGCAGATCCAGGTCGCGCAGCTCATCAACGGCGACACCCCTGGACTCGTGAAGCTGCCCGGTTCCAAGAGCGGCATCCGCGGTCTCTGCCAGCGCCTGAAGGGCAAGCAGGGCCGTTTCCGTGGCAACCTGTCGGGCAAGCGCGTGGATTTCTCCGGTCGTACCGTGATTTCGCCTGACCCGAACCTGCGCATCGACCAGGTCGGCGTGCCCGAGCATGTGGCCAAGACGATGACGTACCCGGAGAAGGTGACACGCTACAACATTGAGAAGCTGCGCAAGTGTGTCGTGAACGGGCCCAACGTGCACCCGGGCGCGAACGTGATCCGCATCGAAGGTCAGAAGTTCACCAAGAACCTCAACTACGGCGACCGCGCTAGCCTGGCCGACGAGCTCAAGATCGGCGATATCGTTGAGCGACACATGGAGGACGGCGACATCGTGCTCTTCAACCGCCAGCCATCGCTGCACAAGATGTCGATCATGTCGCATCGCGTCAAGGTCATGCCCTGGCGCACGTTCCGCTTCAACGAGTGCGTCTGCTCGCCGTACAACGCAGACTTTGATGGTGATGAGATGAACATGCATTTGCCGCAGACCGAGGAGGCGCGTACCGAGGCCATCACCCTCATGGGCGTCGAGCAGAACCTGATCACGCCTCGCAATGGCGAACCCTTGGTCGCGGCGACCCAGGATTTCTTGACCGCGGCGTACCTGCTCACGCAGAAGAACGTGTTCTTCAATCGCGAGCAGTTCTGCCAGGCGATCGCGATCATGGGTGACGCGCTGGACCACGTGGAGCTCCCCCCTCCGGCGATCATCCTGCCCATTCGCTTGTGGACGGGCAAGCAGGTTATCAACATGCTCATCAAGCCCAACTCACAGACGAACGTGCTCGTGAACCTCGAGCTCAAGGAGCGCAACTACACGGACAACAAAGTCATGTGCTGGAAGGACGGCTACGTGTGCTTCCGCAACAGCGAGCTCATGTGCGGCAACCTGGGCAAGAAGACGCTCGGCGATGGCTCCAAGCAGGGGCTCTTCTACGTGCTCATTCGCGACCACGGTCCGCACGAGGCCGCGCGCTGCATGAACCGCTTGGCCAAGCTCTGTGCGCGCTGGCTGGGCAACTTCAAGGGCTTCTCGATCGGTATTGACGATGTCACGCCCTCGGACGAACTCGCCGAGAAGAAGCGCGTGCTGCTGAACGACGGCTATGACGCCGCGAATGCCGCCATTGAGGACTACCGTCGTGGGAAACTGTCGCTCAAGCCTGGTTGCAATGCGATCCAGTCGCTCGAGAGCGACCTGAACGGTCTGCTCGGTAAGTTGCGTGAGACGGCCGGCGCCGAGTGTATGCGGTCGCTGCCGTTCCACAATAACCCGCGTATTATGGCCGAGTGCGGCTCCAAAGGCAGTGCGTTGAACATCTCGCAAATGATGGCGTGCGTGGGCCAGCAATCCGTGGGCGGCAAGCGCGTGCCCGAGGGCTTTGTGAACCGCACACTGCCGCACTTTTTGCCACACGCGCTGCACGCTGCGGCCAAGGGTTTTGTGGCTAACTCGTTCTACAGTGGACTGACCGCCACTGAGTTCTTCTTTCACACCATGGGTGGCCGTGAAGGTCTGGTCGACACGGCCGTCAAGACCGCCGAGACGGGCTATATGGCGCGTCGCCTCATGAAGGCGCTCGAGGACCTCTCGTGCCAGTACGATCAGACGGTGCGCAACTCAGAGGGCTCAGTCGTGCAGTTCACGTACGGTGACGACGGGCTGAACCCGGCGTACATGGAGGGTGACGACCGCCCCGTGGACTTCCAGCGGCTGCTGCAGCACATCCGCAGCACGCTTCCGGACCGCGAGTCACCGTCGCTGCTGCCCTTTGAACTGCGCCAGTTGGCGAAGAAGGCCGTGCAGCGCAAGGAGTTCCAGGCAATCCTACCGACCGGTCGCAAGTTCCTGATCGAGATTGAAGAGTTCCTGGGCTCGCTGGCCACGAGCATCGCGGCGAACCGCACGGTCACGGGCCTCCACTCGATGGACAAGGTCATGAGCACGTACGCGGCGCGTTTGGACAAGGCCTTCGACGAGGAGGCGTCCACGAGTGCGGCCAAGGCGGTGCTCAAGAACGAGCGCGACGAGAAGGTCAAGCTCGAAAAGAAGGTCAAGGTGTCCACGAAGCTCGAGAAGGTGGTGAGCAAGGCGGCCTCCGGCCGCAAGCGCCTGGTGAAGGCGGAGGACCCAGCGTCGGCCTCAGATGACGACGAGGACGAAGATATGGACCTGGACACAGTCACATACAAGCGCAAGGGGCTGCAGAACGTCGGTCTGCCGTCCTGGGAGAAAGAAAAGTTTAAGAACAAGAAGTCGATCATGAAGTGGCGGGAGCGCGCAGCCGTGGACGGCTCGGCTGAGAAGGAGGAGTCCGCGTGGCTGCTTTCGCACAATGCGTGTCGCATCACGGACAAGCAGGTGGAGAAGCTGCTGGAGATGTCTCTGTACAAGTACCACCGCGCGCGCATGGAGCCCGGCGAGGCTGTCGGTGCCATTGGCGCACAATCGATCTCGGAGCCAGGTACGCAGATGACGCTCAAGACGTTCCACTTTGCCGGTGTCGCGAGCATGAACGTCACGCTCGGTGTGCCACGTCTGAAGGAGATCATCAACGCGTCGAAGAACATCAGTACACCGATCATCACGGCCGCGCTCGTGTGCAAGACGGATGAGCGCTCCGCGCGCATCGTCAAGGGCCAGATCGAGAAAACGACGCTCGGTGAGATTGCTGTGCACATCAAGGAGGTCTTTGCGCGCGACCAGGCGTACCTCTCGGTGAAGCTCGACATGGAGGCGATCGACCAGCTGCACCTGGACATCAACGCACGCTCGGTGCGCAACAGCATCCTGGGCGCGTGCGGCATCGGTCCACGTGGGGCGCTGCGTCTGCTTAAGGAGCAGCACGTGCTCTTGAACGCGCGTTGTCCGGACAAGCTGCGCATCCTGGCGCCGTCGAACTACAAAGGCTCGAAGGGCGACACGCGTGGCGCGTACTTTGCTATGCAAGCACTCAAGGCGGAACTCCCGGGCGTCATTGTGCAGGGTATCCCGACAGTGAACCGCGCGGTGATCAACTACGATGAGTCGAGCGCCAAGTCGAGCGGCAAGGCGCACCATCTACTGGTCGAGGGCTACGGGCTCGCGGAGGTGATGGGCATCCCAGGTGTGGATGGTCTGAACACGACGTCGAATCACATTATCGAAGTGGAGAAGACGCTCGGCATTGAGGCGGCCCGTGAGCTCATCAGTTCTGAGGTGAGCTACATCATGAGTGCGTACGGCATCGGCATCGATCGGCGCCACCTGATGCTGCTCTCGGACATCATGACGTTCAAGGGCGAAGTGCTGGGCATCACGCGCTTCGGCATCGCCAAGATGAAGGAGAGCGTGCTCATGCTCGCATCCTTCGAGAAGACGACCGACCACTTGTTCGACGCCGCGGTACACTCGCGCACGGACGCGATCGTGGGTGTGAGTGAGTGCATCATCATGGGCATCCCCATCCCGCTGGGCACGGGGATCTTCAAACTGCTGCGCCAGGTCGAAAAACCCGCGATCGAGCAGCGCAAGCCGCTCTTGCAGCAGTTCCGCGTGTAAACAGACAACCAACTTTCAGTACTACTGTAGATTTGACTTTGAAGTTGTTTTGGATGTGACATGTGGAAACGGATGGGGGGGGCATAGGTACAGAATAGCAGTCCACGAGTGATGTTCATTTGTACGATACCGGCACAGTCTCATCGAGAATCACTGCATGCAAGTTGTCGGCTCCACCGTGCCCTATCCAAAAAACCTAGCTCTAATCCTCCAACGTGCGCATCAGCATTATGATGTACACACAGCACCCACCACGTGGACTGCTGGCAATCGACAAGAAGTCAACAGGAACCTCACGATGGAGACGCAATCAGGCCGCTTGCGGACGGATAATGGGCAAAGGTTGCAAGCAGGTTCTGCGAGCTAGCCCTGCGCGTTCCTGTCAGCACGTTGTTAAAAGGCAGCAGCTTCTCCGAGACTCTTATTCGCAGGAGCGTTGCCCAGTCCATGAGCTCACGTGGCAGCGTTTGGGCGGCCGAGTGAGGCGCATGTGGGTCAGGAGTATTTTCAAGGTCTGGAGTGCAGCTCGTTGTTGTGAGCTCTAGCGAGTGGAGGTGAGTGGCTACGGGGTGCGTGGCGAATTGGCTCCAGGTCTGTGTCTGGACTGGACTGGTCCACATCGTGGCTAAGCGCTCAATCTGTCGTGTTCGAGGTGGTTCGTCCACTGAACGGAATTCAAGATTTGGATTCGGTGGGGCGGGCCAAGTCAAGCCTCGACTATCGCCTCTTCTGTTACAGTAAACCTATTAACAGTAGGTATCAGGTATGATATATAGAGGTATATTTTTTGTAATATCAGTTATTGTGCAAATATCCATTACAACAGGATTTTGTTTGCGCGCGCTGTCAAATCAAACTGAATTGAACTGGCTCGCTCCCCCTCTCGTGACCGAACGGAGACCAGAGTTGCAGTCCACATGCGCGTGCCTTTGGCCGCTTGGATGCTGGATGCGACCCGCGAGAGACCAGCTCGGTCTGCCATCCAGACCATGTCGTCCCCGAATAATGCCACTTGGCCAGCTTCGACAGGCTCAGTGCTGACTATTGATTGGACAGTGCAATCATCAATCACGACCATTCGGATAGTGTCCACTTGCGTCCCTCATCTTGGCGAATCCGTTCTATCCCTCGTCACGACGATCACATACCCATGCATGCATAACATTGGGCATTTCCACGACCAGCACCCAACCCAAACGCTGCTTGCTTTGGCTTGGCAGATGGCGGGCCGTCATCGAATCCAACTGAGCAACTTTTGATAAATGTTGAGTGTGCGCCTGTTGAAGTGAGTGAGACTGGCGCGCTCGTCAACGGGGCGGAATGTTCGTGCACACCAGGTGGGATTCGGATTTGTGGCCGTCCGCGTTCGTCCCGCCACATCATTATGAGGAATCCAGAAGTTGTTCCGATGGCAAGGCGGCGCTTCAATCAATCAATCAAGCAACTACAGCCCAACGTCCTTTGCTTGGCGGCCAGCTAAGGTATGAAGGTGCCGTGGCGTTGGACTCAGACTTGTCGCGGCTCGTTGAGGCGAGAAGGCCGCCCTTGGAGAGTTCAGAAACGGATCCATGTGGCCGACCTGCGTGCGTCCGCAGCTGTGGGACTGGCTTTGGATTTGGGTTACTCGATCGATCGGCAGAAAGCCAGCCGCGGCTTTTCGTTCGCCCAAATGGGTGCGAAACATACCTGTGTGGCTGGCCCAAAGTCAAAGCACCGCGGTCTGCCTCGCGCAGGAGCGAGCAAGCGGGGACTGGCTGTTTGTGGATCGTTGGGCGTCAAAAGCCGCCTGCCAGCTGGTTTCCAGGCGCGCCCATGCGGACGAGGAACCATGGGTACTCGCTCGATCAGAAAGAGAGGCGAGACCAGCCAGCCATGGCTGCTGTCTTGTGCTTCACAATGCGTAGACCACCAAGGTCTTCTTTTCTGTTTCTCCTCGCCTGTCTCGTCTGCGTTCAGCAACGCCATGAACGACAAGAAAGATACGTTGCGGTTGACAGATGAATAAGAAAAGCAGCTGCGAGTCTTGTTGTGCGGACGGACACCGCCAGACCCGAACAAACAACTTCCCGCCGCTCCTTCTTGACGAGCAGACAAGCATGTGCGTCCGTCTCTCTCTCTTGTGCTCAACAACCAGCAACAGCCCCAGTCGCAACGCTTTCTCATTCCGCAATTCGCCATCAACCCCACACATCAACAGCAGCAGACGGCAACAGAGCCAACAAGAGCACAACATGAAGGTCCTCAACTGCTGCCTGCTCGCGGCGCTCAGCGTCTGCGGCGCCGTGTCTGCGGACCGCCTCGCGGGCCACACGACCCAACCGGACTGGGACTACAGCAACAGCGTTGTTGCTGCGGACGCCAGCTACTCAGAAGGCACGGTGCACGCGCTTGACGACGTCAAGCAGAGCGCACCCACTGGTAGCAGCACGACCGGAGCGAATGCAACTGTCAGCCCAGCGCCCTCGCCAAAGGTGACGACACCGAAAGTCACCCCTTCAGCGTCCAAGCCAATCGCCACTCCCACGCCAGCGCCTGCTCCAGTCTCGAGCAGTGATGCGTCCACTAGCAACAGCAACGACGGCGGTGACGATGATGCTATGAGCACCGCCAGTAGCGATGTTAATGACAATGGCTATGGCTCAGGCTCGAGCTCCAGTACGAACTCAACCTCGAGCGGCGACTTTCTGCAGCCTTTCTCGACCGCGGCACCCTCAGAGACGCTCTTCAAGCGCAACGCGGGTCTCTCCAAGATGGCGCCGATCATCAACGTCGCGCAGGACATCCTCGACAAGGGCGAACGGCCCATCCCGACGAACAAGTGGTGGGGCAACCTCATCCACACGACCGAGAAGGACCGCAACACGGTCGCGAACCCGGCCTGG
>JAASGO010001077.1:0-10688 GCA_023334245.1 Globisporangium cederbergense | reverse complement strand
GCGTCTGTTGCCCTCATGCAGCCTCCTGTTGTTCCTTGTTGCTGTTGCCGCTGTATGCGCGAGAGAGACTGTAGCTGCTCGCTTGCTTGTTGCTGATGGGGTTGTCTGTGACTTGAACAGTATTGCGTGTTCGCCAGCAAGCTGACAATCATCCCTCGTTCAGACAATTTTTGTGAGGTGGTCCACCTCACTGTCGTCCCGAGTTCACCAGTCGACCCGCAAAACGTTGCGTGGCACCCCAACTGCAGCGCAATGAAGAGGAGGCGCGTGGTGGATGAAAGCCCTTGACGCCCCTTCCTGGACTGCAGGTACCGGTGAACTGACAGTGAGTTCATACGTCAACATGCAGTCTTTGAATGTCCATTATACTTGTGGGGATGCGGGCATGCAACTTCGACAACAACCAAAGTCCTATCGCTCGAATGTATTCCAATAGCTGGGCCATAAGCAACATAACCTTCGTATATGTCTCTCTCGATGCAATCCTGCTCGACGAAGATGAAGATGCTCACGACTTAGTCGTGCAGGACACCGACGACCCACTCAGCACAATGTGCTTGACTCGGACATACCCGACAACAACGACGAGTCGATGCATGACTCGGGCGACGTGGCCGACGTCTGCGCCTCGCCTCCATCACTCATTGTAGAGGAGGACAAGGAAATCGACGAATTGTGGGAGCTGGTCTTGGTCGCCTCGACTTCCTATGTCTCAACTTCAGCAGTCTCAGCACGGCATCTCCAGCCGCAGTCCACGCCCGAGTGCTAGTGGTCTCAGCAGTCTCGGCTTCTCAAGCTCCAGCGGTAGTCTCACCTACCACTGTTCTTGAAGCATACGGGTCGGTGTCGTCGGAGCGAGTGGAATTGGAGCAGCAGCTTCGGCAGGAGCAAGCGACGAGAGAGGTACTGCAGGAGCAGCTCGCTATAACTCACGCAACGAGTCCGAAGCTAACCACACAACTTAGTCAACAACAGCAGATAATCGACTGGCAGGTCGGTCAGCTCGCCCGGGACCACGCTGAGAGACAACACTTTGATCAGCGACTCGCGTGAGAACGAGTGAAAAATGGACAATGGGCGAGCTTGCGGTCGAAGTGGACAGGCTGCCTTTCGAACGAGAGCAGCTCATCGTCGCAAGGGCGGCGTTGGCTGAACGACAGCAAAAGGTGTCACTCCAACAAGCTCGAGACCAGCTCACAGCGCTTCAGCAACCCGCAGATGTAGCACAGCAGGTAGTGGTGGCGGCAGAAACAAGGGCGGCGGAGTTTGAGCAGCTGCAAAGAGCGCTTCGAGCTCAACATGACCAGTACGATGGGCACGGTGAGGTCCTACGCTTCCCAGATCCTGGCTGCGCGCAGTCGCCGGCACTCGGGATGCATTGTGGCGGCCGGAACTGTATGAAGAACCACAGAGTGTTGTCGTCCTTCAAGAGCCTGCTCAGGTACCTGGGAAGTGCTACGACGACCCTCAAGGTTTGTATGCATGTTATTGCATGCGTCGAGGTGAGTCTCGCTATGCCAATGGTGGTGGCACTCATCCATGGCACTAATTCACTGCGATGCTTCTCCTATTTAGGTATATAAGGTGCTGCTGGCAGTCCACAAGCGGATCGGCGACGGTCTCCGGATCTTCACGACGAACGTGACAGCAGACAACGATTCTTCAAAGGTCCGGCTTCTCCAGGATGCTGGGATGAACACCCAAGGCATCCCAGAGTTCCTGAACAGCAAGGTTTGCTTATTACCACACTCTCTCATGGGTGTCAAGTCCTCTGCGGCTGCCTACGATGACTTTGTGGATATGCTGTGTTGCAGTTTGCCATATTGGACAACTTCATGCTGCTGCAAGGATCCTCCTACAATTACTCCGAGCGCGCTTACTCGGAACGTCAAGGACATACTAGTTCACCGCAGGGGCGAGTTCCTCTTGACTTTCCAGGACACGTTCGCGACTGTGGCTGCGTGGGTGGGTCGTACCAGCAAAGTCGTTCCCAGTGAAAATCTGAGCCCTAACAACCGTAGCTCAGCTTCCGCGCCTCACGTTCAGTTGACTGAAAGACCCAAGCTCGGTTCTCAGTGATCCAGATTTGCTGAGTTCTCCTCCAAGCCAGCTGAGCGCCCAAAGTCAGCCTTGGTTCAGTTTGTATGTGTGTGATACATGGTTGCAAGCTTCAATAAAACTGATCTTCTCGTCCGAACACAAACGAGGACGCCCACCGGGTGAGAGTTTTGAAGCGAGTGAGAGGCACACGGGGTGAGCGACTCCAGAACCACGAGCATCAAGACTTTCCAATGGGAGCACGATGCTCCCGATAGCCGCTTGATGCGCACATGCTCACATCTGTTGCAAACGAGCTGTGTGTGGCAGACAAGAAAAAGACGAAGAAAAAGAATTATCCATGTTGAGTTACTTGGTTTGCTTCATGACGACAGCTGCAGCACATTTTGCTACTGCAATCGATCGAGACGCATCGACGCATCACAGTTTAGAGGACGTTGACCGAGCCCAAGTTGCGGAACGCTTCGTGGAGACGCGCGATCATCTCCTCCTCCGACTTGCGCACCCACACACGCGGGTCGTAGTACTTCTTGTTCGGCTTGTCGGCGCCTTCTGGGTTGCCGATCTGGCCCTGCAAGAAGTCCTTCTTGGACTCGTAGAACTTGCGCAGGCCGTTCCAGTACGCCCACTGGGTGTCCGTGTCGATGTTCATCTTCACGACGCCGTTCTTCACGGCCTCCTGGATCTCGGCCTCAGTCGAGCCCGAGCCGCCGTGGAAGACGAAGAACACTGGCTTCTTGGAGTCCGTGGCCTTCTCCTTGCTCACGTGCGCCTGGAAGTCACCGAGGATCTCCGGGTGGAGCTTCACGTTGCCCGGCTTGTACACGCCGTGCACGTTACCGAACGCCGCGGCGATCGTAAAGTACGACGACACCTCCGAGAGCTCGTTGTACGCGTACAGGATGTCCGACGGCTGCGAGTAGAGCGCCGAGTTGTCGACGCTGGTGTTGTCCACACCGTCTTCCTCGCCGCCCGTGATACCGAGCTCGATCTCAAGGATCAGGCCGAGCTTGCTCATGCGCTTGAAGTATTCCTTGCTGATGCTAACATTCTCCTCAAGCGGCTCTTCCGACAGGTCGAGCATGTGCGAGCTGAAGAGCGGCACGCCGTTCTTGGCAAAGTGCTCTTCGTCAGCCTTCAGCATGCCGTCGTACCATGGGAGCAGCTTCTTGGCGCAGTGGTCCGAGTGGAGGATCACCGGCACGCCGTAGTGCTTGGCGACCGTGTGCACGTGGTGCGCGAGCGCGACGGCACCGAGCGTCGAGGCCTCCTGGTTCTTGTTGTCGATGCCCTTGCCGGCGTAGAAGGCCGAGCCGCCGTTCGAGGCCTGGATGATGATCGGCGACTTGATGTCGCGCGCCGCCTGCAGCGCGGCGTTCACCGTGCTCGAAGAGGTCACATTCACGGCCGGGATGGCAAAGTTGTGCTCCTGCGCGTACTTGTACACCTTGACGACGTCTTCGGCGTAGATGACGCCCGTTGGCACAATGTCGAGGAGACCCATGGTAGGTAGGCAGGTAGCTTGGAGAGGGAGGGCGAGGCGAAGTGTTCCCGAGGTGGAAGGTTTCGAAGTGAGCCTCACATTTGGCTCGCGCATTTGGCTTGCGCATTGGCGCGGTTGTTCGGAAAAAAAGGGGGGGAGGGGAAGGGCTGCTTGGTTTGCGGTGAACTCGGATAAAGATGTGGGTGGGGTGGGCTGCATGGCTTTCGATGGAAACTGGACATGCACATACGATTTTCAGGATATTAATCCATTTTGGCAGACGGGTTTGTCGCATAGACACGGGTTGGGAGTGATCTTGGACTGTTACATAGAAAAACGAAGATGGGAGTCCACTTTAGCGAGTGGGCGTCATGCATGAAAAACCCGAACCCGAACCTGTTTCACTTCTTCTCCTCGTTTGTAGCCCTCGAGCCCCGTTTTCAAGCACCTGTACCTCGATTGCAAGCAGCAAGCCGTCTAAACAGCAAACGTGTGAAGATTGGAAGCCATACAAACCCCGAGTCAAAAATAGAAGAAGCCGTTGCATTAGCAAATGGGTGGAAAACGCAAGCCTTACTCAGTCAAAGAGAAATGATGAATTAATAAGAAAGCTTGCTCATCAGCTTTCACTTCGATTTCCTCAGGTTGAAGAAAGTAGTGGGCGATCTTTACGTCAACTGAGCGTGTTGGTGGACTGATGATGATGAGGTGGTGGTATCGAGAGAGTGATGATGAAGTCTGTCGCATGACTCCACGCGTGAAAGTACGCGATGCTGTGTCATTCGCTTTGCCTGCCCCACGGAGATGGCTGAAGCATCAATCAAGTCGCACCATCGGCACGCCACACCACGCCACACCATATTTTAGTTGTACTATTCATTGGCTAAAATGCGAGTGCACTCGGTTTGATGTGATTGGCTAAGACAATAGCCTCAAACCAGTCGAATATATTTTCAAATAAATAGAATATTTCGTAAGTAACAGTTTTTGTGTTAGTTGGAGAACGATCAGTCTCTACTATTTATGACTTATTCTCCTTACTGAATCCAAGCCGCTCACTCAATCGTTGCTTTCGTTTTTCTTTCTCTGCGACATACAACCACCCACAATACTGGCCCTTCTGAGCACACTGGATACAACCACAATCTGCAGCTGATTGACACAAAACACCAGGTTTGAATGCTGCGAAATGCCCTGCCGTCAGGAACCGCGTGAGGCGACGAAAGGTGGCAAACTGGTGGCGAATTCGAAGTGGTCAGGTGCCGCTGGTTAAGATCGTGTCCTGCATAAGCATTCACACCCCTGCAACGAAGCCCAACCAGCAACTCTTTCGAAAAGGAACTGAAAATGGGGTGAAGGTGACAGCCCTTCAGTTTATATCTTCAGATGGTGGTTAAAAGGTGTCGCTTCACAATCCAGGACTCAACCAATTTCACCAAGTACGATCCAGACTGTGGCTGTATCCTTCTGCTTTCTCAGCGTCCTGCTCAAAAACACCCACCGAATGCGCCGGATGCGCAGGCGCCGCCCAGTCTGAGTTTGCGCTGCGGTTCGAGAAGCTCAAGAAGACAGAAAGCAGATCAAGATCAAGATGGTGCTCAACAAGCCGTACTCGTCGTCCATGGAGAAGGAGGTGCAGAAGGCCGCCAATATTATCAACGCCTTCTTCGACTCGCGCGTGGACGCCGACAGCGCCATCCCCGTGGACCTCATCAAGGGCTGCGCCGGCCTCGCGTTCCTCACGGTCGTCAAGGCCGGCATGATCTGGACGGGCAAGCTCGGCACGGGCGTCGTCATTGCGCGCCTCGAGGACGGCACGTGGTCCCCGCCCTCAGGCATCGGCACGGCCGGCGTGGGCTTTGGTGCTGAGATCGGCGGCGAGATCATCGACTTCATGATCGTGCTTGGCTCCAGCTCGGCGCTCAATACGTTCAAGAAGGGCACGCAGGTGTCCGTTGGCGCAGGGTTGGACCTCGCAGTGGGGCCAGTGGGACGCTCGGCCGGCGCGAATGTGAACGCCAGCAGCGGCGGACTCAGCGGTAACTTCACGTACAGTCACGCGAAGGGCATGTTCGCGGGCGTCGGACTGCACGGCTCGACGATCATGGTGCGCGGCGACATGAATCGCAAGTTCTACGAGCGTGACGTGACGCCAATGGAGATTCTGAACGGACACGTGCAACCGCCGTCGGGGTCCTGCGAGGTGCTTTACGAAGCGATTCGACGTATCACGTCGGGTGACAACTCGAGTAGCTCAAGCTCGGGAGCAGTACGTTTACTTATGATCATGTGCAATTGCTTACCCGTGTGACCTGTTTGACTCATTCTCGTATGCGTGTATGTATGCTATGCTATAGTACCCTACGTATGGCGACTACAACCGTGGCTCAAGCGCACGAACCTCTTCCTCGTCGAACTCGCGCAGCTCGATGTCCGCCGCGGACAACTCGACGTCGATTAGCAACCGCTCGTCTTTCGAGCGACAGCGATCGTCATCGAGCGCTGCACCGACAACCGCTACGCCAGATCCGAACGACCCTCGTCTCCGTCGCTTTGGCCAATACAAGACTGAGCAGGAGCTGTATGCGCAATTCTCCAACCAGAAGAGTGCCGCTCCGAGCAACACAAGTTATGCTCCAAGCAACGCATACGCTTCGAATACCAGCAGCTACCAAGCGAATAACTCCAACACTGGTGGATACACCACTAACACGGGCGGGTACGCTGCCGGTGCAGCTGCTGGCGGCTATGCTGCGTCCACAACTTACAACTACGCCTCTGCGCCAGCGCCATCCGCGCCAGCACAAGCGGGTCCAGCTTTGTCGACGCACACACACCCAACCAACCCGGCGCTCAAGTACACGTCGTATCCTGCGCCAAATCCGTCGACGCCGTACGTGCCGCCAGCGCAGTCGTCGTACGCAGCGGCAGCTCCAGCCCCTGTGCAGCGCCAGCAAGTGCCGCCGCTCCCATCTGCGGCTCACGGCGCCGAGACGAAGGAAGTGTACACGCAGGTGATCCACTTTGTCACGACACGCTGTCCGTACGCGAACGTGCAGGTGTTCAAGGACAACTGCCGCCTCTTCGGCCAGGATGCCATGTCGCTCGACGCGTTCTACACGTACATTAGCTCCATCTGCACGAAGCAGCTCATGAAGGAGCTCGTGCCGCAGCTCGTGCGCCTGCTGCCGACGCAGGACAAGCGCGAGCGTCTCTGGGTACGCGATCTGATTGCACTGTGTCGTAATGGTGGACTGCTGGCTAACTAGCTGTTAATCTGTTTGTTGTGGTGGTGATGCGATAGACTCAGTACTGTCGAGACGTGCTGCTCCTGAAGGTCTAAGCGACGAAGCGCTTTCTGTATTGAAGCAGCGAAAACCGGGATTTCTTTGGTGTCCTGCATGGCGGAACTCGGGCTCACGAAGGAGTGAGGACGACTTCTGCAACCCGCGGCGCTTTCTTTTTTGCTCATTAGGAATATAAAATGACGTTATGAATCTGCATCTTGCGCTCCATGTGACGTGGTGATTTGGATATGCTAATGAATTTGTTAGTGAGAAATGCTTTTCATGCTTGCAAGTGAGTGTCCATTCTGTGAAGGCACACAAGCATGCTTCTTGTAAAGTGAGACTCGTGATCTCCCAGCTATTATGAATGCTATTTGCATGTTGGAGAATCGCGTGAATCCCGAAAAGACGCCTAGTTGTTAGGTCAAAGTCGACCATCCACCGCACCAGCACCATCCGCATTTCTTTCGCCAACAGCAACATACCCAGGCGGCCATGGCGATGATCCTGACGCAGGAGGAGATCGACGCGTGCCGCGAGTCGTTCGTGCACTTTGACCGGGACGGAAGCGGCACGATCGACAAGTACGAGCTCGCTAAGGTGCTCGAGGCCATGGGCCAGAAGCCCACGGACGAGGAGCTCTTCCAGATGATCGCCGAGGTGGACAACGACCACAGCGGCGAGATCGAGTTCGCCGAGTTCCTCCACGTGATCGAGGCGCAGAAGCTGCGCGCCGCGCAGTTCGACGACGAGTCCGACTTCATCGATGCCTTCGTGGCCTGCGGCGGCAGTCCGGACAAGACGGGCCACGTCGAGCGCCGCATGCTCGTGCAGCTCATCAAGAAGGACTTTGGTTTGCCCATCGACATCGACCGCATGCTCGACGAACTCGACACGGACGGCAGCGGCGAGATTGAGTACGACGAGTTCAAGGCGCTCCTCTCCTGAGCCCAGTAGCCCCAAGCCCGAGAGCCCAATGGGTTCAACTTCATTGTCTTGTGTGTTTTCTCTTCCCTTATAATAATATATTCGCAATGACAAAACCTTAGAGGCCATGAGCCAGGGCGCTTATATCATTGCCTTGTAGCCTCGTGTGTTAAGAAAGAAGCTCAACCCATGGAAATCTTGCTCTGGAACTGCATCTTCTTCTGCCGCTTGCGCGCCGGCTGCTGCTTGGACTCGTACCCGCACGCCTCGCACAGGTTCGAGCTCGTCTCGTTCACCAGTGTGCAGCGCGGACAGTCCCACTTGGTGTCTTCTGTTGAGCCAGCTGCAGTACTAACAGCAGTAGTAGAAGAAACGCTAACGCTAGCGCTGAGCTCTTCAGAGACGCTGGCACTCATCACAGTATGCGACTGTGTCGTCGTTACGCCATTGACGTCCTCGTCGTCTGAGGAAAACGAAAAGTCCTGGGTCGCAGCTGACACGTCGGCAGAGAAGAAGCTCGCTGGGCGCTTCGCTTTACCACCATGTAGATGACTGGGCGTCGGGGCTTTTACTGCGCTACGGGGCGGCTCGACGATCTCAAAATCACCACCATCGTTCGGCGAGACCGGTGCCTGAAGTGACAGACGGCGAGACACTGGCTTCACGTCTGCGTCCTCAGTGAGATCGACCGAGTGGTTTCCGCTGTCTGTCAGGAACACGTCGCCTCCGTTATCCTCGTCGTCGTCGTAGCGGTTCTTCGGATTCTGCTGCTGCACGAACTCGGGCGGGCGCTCGAGACGAATCTCGCGCGTGACCGAGTTGATGTAGAACTCCTTCTTCTGGTTGTGCGAGTACACGTGGCGCCAGATGCCCACGGACGCCGAGCTCAGTCCCAGCGATGGGTTAATCACGGCCTCGGGAGGGACGCCGCCGTCGTCATCAGCAGCCTGTGATGCCGCCGCTGAAGCGGCCGCGGCTCGCTGTGGGTTTGCTTTGCGCTCCGCGATCTCCTGCTTGAGGCGCTCAAAGTTCGCCTTCATCTGCGCCGTCAGGCTCGCCGTGGGCGACGCACTCGTGTGCTTCTTGGCGATCTCCGCCTGGTGCTTCTCCTGCTGACGCAGCTTGTGGTTGCGGATCACTTCGTCGCGCAGTTTCGCGGCGGACTTTGGATTGCACGAGTCGATCTGCGCGTTAAAGAGCAGCACGTACTGTAGAAGGAACGAGAAAGGACATGAGCGCTGTTCGTCAGCCATCCACTCATACAAGAGCTCCTATACTAAGTGAGACTGCCAGCTCAACTGACTGTACCTCCTTGTGGATCTGGATGATTTCGTCGCGGTTCTTCAGTGGCAGGCGGATGTTGATCGGCTCCAGTAGCTTGCGGATCTGTTCATTACACCATTTACATAGAGACACGTAGGCTGCCGTGTGAGCCTAAACATCATAACAACATGATTGCCAAGCACCACCAACTACCTCCTTGTCCTTCATGACATTGTACGAAACCACCGGCATTCTCTCCACCGCACGCCCTTTGCCGTTCGCAGCGTTCTTCCCACTCGTTATCGCCAGTGTAGCTGCACTGTCCTTTGCGTTCTGACTGCGCGTCGATCGCGTCGTCGAGCCACTCTTGCCTTCTGCGACCTGTTCTGAGCCCGCTTTTTTGTCGAGCATGAGCAGCAACTTTGGCTTCATCTGCTTGAAGAGCAGCGCCACCTTCTCCATCGAGCGGTTTGCCACAAGGTCTCGCGGCGCACAGGCCTGCTTGCACTCGGGGCAGCATCCGTGGGCGCCCTTGGTCTGCAGGTACTTGCGTACGCACTCGGAGCAGAACGCGTGGCTGCACGGCAGCAGCACGGGTCCGTGGAAGAAGTCGCCACATATCTGGCACCGCAGCAGGTTCTCCATCTCGCGCAGCTCGTCGCAGTGGCTCGGCCACTCCCACTCGCCCATATCGTCGGCTGCAGCGGCCGACGCGGCGGCGTCGTCCACGAAGTCCATCTTGGCCTGCTGGACGTCAGTGAGTCCCTGTGGAATTGACTGATGAGTTGTTTGCTGTGCGGGTATTATTGGTGCAATAGCCGATTCCAAAGTGCGCCGCACCAGACTCAGCAGCTGAGCAGACTCAGGCCCAGGCTCAGGCAGCGGGAAGCGACTGCGGTTCAGCATTGACAGACTTTCTGTGCTTCATACAGACGATAACCCCAGCTGATAATTGTCGGTGTCAATAGCCGATTATAGAACGTGTCACTAGCCACTGTCAAAGGGTATGACTGGGTTACTCCCAAAGCACCAAATCATAAAAAAAGAAGCGCTCACCGTGGAGAAGGATACTGTTATTGATGATCGCGAACTGCATCGCCACACAGCACCAATGCCGTCAGCTAGCGATCTCAGTGAAAGACATGCAGAGTACAGCAACACTCGCCTTGTGGTGCAGCATGCGAGGAGACTGGAAGATCGGGACGCCCTTTCTCTCGAGGTGGTGTATTCTGGAGTTACCACGTTTAGCCTTTTTGGAGTCGACGAGTATCCGCACACGCATGCTTGGCCTGCGATGCAGCTTCAGTGTCTTCTTCTCGACCTGAAACAAAACAGGAATGACACATGTGAGCCAAAACCAATAAGACATAACGTCATAGAAGCACAACAAAGCTGGAAACGAACCTTGCTGCTGGTAATCGTGTACATGCACACATCTAGCGTGTCGGTCGTCGCACTGAAGTATTGCATGAGAGCCTCTACGGATGACCTGCTGACGTGTTCACGCTTGCACTTGTTGTTGCCGCACCTCACATCAGGACTTGACCGGTTTTCACAAATTCTGTCAGGAAAATCGAGCAGCTCCACGAAGGAATCGACTAGTTCTGGGCTTTGGAGATGCTCGTCGTAAAGAAGATCATCGGAACGAGGGCAGTAACAGCGACACGTGC
>JAASGO010001076.1:0-10694 GCA_023334245.1 Globisporangium cederbergense | reverse complement strand
CACTGGCCCGTCGGTGAACATCAACAAGACGCGCATCCACGTCTACATCACGCAGACGCCAGCGGGGACGTCGGTCAAGAACATGGGTCACTACGCGCAGAACATCCGAGAGGACACCTTCCGCCAGTACGACTACGGCTGCCTGTGCTCCAAGCTTCTTCCTCTTGCGGTCTGCCCCAAGGTGTTCTGCAAGAACAAGGAGATCTACGGAGCCTTTGAACCACCAGCCTACGACCTGGGCAAGATGAAGTACCCGCGCACAGCCTTCATCATCGGCAAGCAGGACTCGCTCGCGACAGCCAAGGACCTCCAGAAGCTGCGCTCGCGTCTGCCAACGGGCACGATCGTCTCGGAGAAGTCTGTGGAGTATGGTCACTTGGACTACACGTGGGCGTTCAATGCCAACAGCAAGATCTACCCGGACATCCTCGCGCAGATGAAGCTCTACGAGGGCAAGGAGTACTAAGTATTGGTACCTGCTCCGACCTATAGGTTCCACCATCTCGCTCCAGATTTTGTTAGCTGTTAGGAGACTGTGATGTACTTTGTGTGTGTGTGTGTTTAATGATAAGCAAGGTGTTTGTGACCTCGGAGTTGTGGAACGATCTCTTTGCACGAGGCACGCTGGTGGCAGTGAAAGGGCACTTGAAGTTGCGGAGGACTGACAAAGTCACCGCAGGCGCCTGTCCTCGCGTTCCGGTCTTAGTGGCTTCGGGAGTACACCTACTCTACTCCACATGTTCGCTTGATACTGTGTCCTGAGCGAGGGAAGCAATGTAGGAGTGTGTCAAACTAGGCCGCACGAAGGCTCAAATTTGTTTGCGAGGTCGACGAACACAATGGAGTAATCAGATGAAGCCGCGGAACCGAGGAAACCTGGAAACCTGGGTTCGCTTGAATGTTCTGTGGCGATTCACGGAAAGAAAATGATCGTGCACCCACGGCCAGCGCGGACCGACCTAGCGTCCCTGCCACCTTTGGTACTTACTCGCAACTACTTCGACAAAGTGTATTCTGTGCGGCTACATTGTTGTTCCGTTTGCTCTTGGTGGGTCGGTCAATCAAGGCACATGCACAGACTCCTAGCCGCATGCTCCAGAATTTAAGCGCTCGATTCTGCTGGGTGCCGCTGCTCACTGCTTGCCGAGCTTGTTTTCTTTGAGAGACACTATCCGGTGCTTTCAGACAGCTGTGTAACCTACCTACAGTAAGTACTCTGGTCATAGCTGTACTCTAGAAGGAGAAACGCTGGTAGTGGGAGAGCAATGTGCCTCGACATTGCTAGAATTGTGAATTTCCATATATTAAGGAGCGGTCTAGGCAGGGATACTTACTTAGAAATACATACACCAGCGCACACGCAGAGGAGGTTTCAATCAAACAAGCAAGCGCTCAGCTTGTCTACAGGTCGTCATCATCCATCGCGGCTCCCGTGAACGCACTCGCCGCTGGCAGCTGGAAACCGATGTTCTCAAACTGCGCGCTGAACGAGCTCTCCTCGGCGGCGCCGATCTGCTGGCGGGCCGCGCGGCGCTTCAGCTTGCGCCACTGCTTGGCCTTGCGCCGCGCCATGAGTGCCGTCTGCGGGTTGAGCTTGTCCTGCTCGAACTTGGCCGAGAGCTGCTGGAAGCTGGGCGTCTGGATCTGGAACATTGCACCGCTCGTGTCCATGTCGTCCATGTCATCATCATCATCATTGTCGTCCATGCCCGAGTCCGAGTCGGAGTCCGAGTCGTCGAGCGTCTTCATGACCTGGTCCATCTTTGTCGCGACGCTCGGCGCTGAGCTACCCGTGCCGGTGACCTCAATCGAGCACTGCGGTCCAGCAGCCGCACCCATAGGCTGCGCTCGCGGAGCGTTGTCGTCGGTCGCGGCCTCAGGCAGGAAGATGCTCGTCGGGTTGAGCACCTTGTCCAAATCAAACTCGTCGGCGTAGTTCGTCACGATCTCAGTGTCCAAAATCGTGTGCTTGAGGTCTGGTGGTGGCGTGAAGAACGGGATCTTGCCTCGGTTCCAGTCCTGCAGGATGATACGCGCCGCGGCGTGGCGGTCCGGGATGCCGCCCTTCCCGAGCTTGCCCTTGGTGGTCGCCACGAGCACAAGGAACTCGATCACGTCCTGGAACTTGGCGTTCGGGTCCAGATTGTACAACTGCACAAGCTGCGCGGCCTCACAGCGGGACAGGATCACCTGCACGGCGCCAATCGGGTCTTCCATCGATTCGGTGTTGATGCAGTTTCGCAGCAGCAACGCGCTCGAGTCCGAGTGGTCGAACACGATACCGGGACAGTCAAGCAACTTGATCTTGCTGTCGATGTGGATCTCCTGCATCACCTTCGTGTGGCCAGCAGTGGACGACACGCTCGCAGCCTTGCTGCGCTTGAGCGAGTTGATCACACTGCTCTTGCCGACGTTCGGGTACCCGATCACGCCGACTGTGATCGCGGTCTTGATGTGGTTGTTGCGGCAGTAGTTCTTGAGCAGCTGCATGAGCGCCTCGGACCCCACGGCCTTGCTGCCGGAGAGCGTCTCGGCAGTGGCCTTGTCGGCGCGGCCGTAGTTCGCGCTTAGGTGGTTCGACTGGTTCTGCGTCGACGCCTTGAACGCGACCGTAGGGTAGAACGTGCGCAGATACGTGAGCCAAGGCTGCAGCACGTGCGGCGGCACGAGGTCGATCTTGTTGAGCACGAGCACGATCTTCTTGCCGTTGCGGTTGCCGATGATCTCCTCCATGTCGAGCGTGCGGCAACCCATGGGATCGCGCGCGTCCAGGATCTCGAGCACCACGTCGGCGCGGTCCACGACTTTGCGCAGTTCCTTCATGTACGCGCGACGGGACGAGTCTGTGATCTCGATGTCCTGCGCCTTGTCGACCTTGGCGCTCTGCTGGTCCTCGAAGGCGCGCGCCGTCTGTGCGGCTTTGCCCATGAGGTCCTCGAGGCTTGTGGCCTTGGTGGACGTGTCGCGGTGCTTGGCCACCTTCATCGTGCGCAGCTCCTCGCGCTTCTGCTTGAGTCGCTGCGCGTTCAGCTGCTTGGACGCCTTCATCTTCGGCGGCGCGAGCGTCTGCTGCGCGGCGTGCGCCCCAGCGGCCGCGCCTACGCCCAGCGCCTGTGCGAGCCCCTGCTTCTTTTCGGCACTCTTGCGGCCGGCGCTGATGATCGCATCGCCTGCGCGCTTCTTGGCCGCGATCGAGCCTGTCTTGGCGGCCTGCGCACGGTGCTTGAGCTTCAAGCTCGCCTTCTTCTCCACCTTGCGCCCCATGTTCGCTCGCTTGTGCTTTATGTATGTATGCCCGTTCAAACCGGAGAGCTCAGTTTGACAACCTTTTTCTGGTTGGTCCACACATGGTCTGGGTTTTGTCCAATCACCATTGGATAGTGCCATCAAGGTGGTTTCATTGGTTAAAATAGCGGCTTTGTTAAATAAGTCAAGATGGCTACATTTTGAGCTTGAGCTTTGTGTGTGTGTGTCAGTCCTGGATGAGACTCAGCCTCCGGTAGCTGCTCACAATGCCGCTGCCACTGCTGCTGTTAGTAACGCTCACTAGACGCTGTCGCACTGCCGTCCGTAGATTCTGGGCGAAGGACGTGTAGTCCTCGCCCGCGTGGCCGCACTCGTCGAGCAGGAGCGCGTTGAAATACCGCACGTCCAGCGAAACGTGAGGTTCGTGCTGGTTGCCTGAGACGCAGATGATCGCACACCGAGGGACGAGCTGCCGGCCGCGAAGTCGACGCTCGAACTCCTGTCGGATGTGCGCTGTACCGGTGTACATACACAGTGTCAGCTTACTGTCACATCGAAGCGATGACTGGATGTGTTAAGTGTCAGGCACTTACTCTCGTGCGGTGGTGGGAACGGTAGCTCGTCCGTCGTGTCCTCAGCATCGCTCTTATATATGATGATCACAGCAAAGTACGCATCCAACAGGAACACTCGTCCGCTGCTTTTGATCATTGCGAGATGCGAGAGCGGGATTCTCGCAGCAATCGCCTCGTTCAGGTCCTTGAACGCCATCAGCTGCGGGTATAGTGCCGTGCAAATGTGCTCCGAGCCAATACGACTGAATTGGGCAGAGAGTGACGTCTGGATGTCTGGATGAATAGATAAGAACCGCGCGAGCCCTCGAGAGTTGAGAAGTCCAAACACGTGCCGTGAGAGCCACCGCAGTCGGGCGTGGGACTCGAGCTCCGTGTCAACCACCAAGTCGCCTGACTTGGCTGTTTGCCTGTTAAGGTGATACTTTGTCACGAAGTTGGTGACCCACTCAGTGAGAAAGTGTCGAGCGGTCGAGGTTTTCTTGGCGGATGTTCGGATCGCGTGGGCTTTCGCTACTAAGTACGAGAACATCACTCCCAGGTTTGCCTTGTCCTGGCAGTCCTTTCCTGAGAATGCAGCGCCAATCTGGTACGTGCAGATGCGCACTTTCCTTCTTGGAGTGAGCAAAGTGGCGTTCGTATCACCATTGTTGCCATCGTCACTGGATTTTTGACAACTGAATTCCGTGTACACCACGCACACTTGGACTGTTGGTATCCGCTCCATGGTCGCTGGGAACCCGTCTCGTGAGGTGAACTCAAGCTCCATCAGTACGTTCGTCTGGGCATCGCACAGAGGACGGCACCATCGCCAGCCGGGGCTCGAGCGCCGTCTCCACCAGCTCAATCGGCGCTTCTGAGGCTCGCCTGGAGTCCCAATCACTCGCATATCTTTTGAAGTCAGCACGTGCATCGAAACCTGGGAGATAGACAAACGCGGTAGAATAATCAGCTTGTTGCCCAACACCGCCAATACCGTGCTACGCACATCCGGGACTCACGTCAAAGATGCAGGGCCTCGTGAGACATGCGTGCAAATCCGGGGGCATCGCCGATGCTTCCGAGAGCGAGTAGTGCGCCAGTTGTCCGCCCGAGCGGTTTACCAGTGGCGCCAGTGACGCCAAGTCCAGGAACGATAGATCAGAGACTGCAAAGAGGTTGTACGAGACGCTCACCGCCGTCTTGGAGCTCATGCCAATGGACTCACGAGCGAGGTTCTCGTAGAAGAGCGAGCCTGGAGCCAGTAAATCGCTTGTTGCCTTCGCCGCATAGCGCGTCTCTGACACAGAAAGGAAGGTTAGGCAGCTTAGGCAAAGAATAGCAAGATCGAAATGATAGGCAAAGCGTACCGTCTAACGCTCCCGAGCCGCAATTTGGGATGCCATTGAGAAAGATCGTGCTGCGAACGTAGAGTCCATGAGGCCTGGCGTTGGTTGTGAGTATGTGGTGGGTGTCCTGAAGCACCTCGCCGAGGTATCTGCTCATCAAGAACGTTGCAACAAGTGATAGGGTTTAGGTCAGGTTCAAGTTCCCATTGAGTCATAGCTGTCCACGTTGAGTATGGACTGACCTCTGGTTGTTGGCCTTCGGATAGCTGTCCAGGCGCTCGATGAGGTCTGCGACTTGTCCTCGGTTTGGACCAAGAGCCACGAGCACCTGATCAATGGAAGCCAGCTCTCCAATGCGACCACACCCTCCTTCGTTTTCGCTCTGGTTGGACGCAAAGAGCGTCTCGCTGATCGACGTGCTCTTGAACATTGGGGGCGAGTAGCCAAAGTCATACACGCCGATGCGATTCGAGAATGTGATGAAGCCTGTTGAGGTGTGAGATTCAGTTGTTTACTACAGTAAGTGTAAGGCAAAGAAGGACATATCCGGCAAGACGTACCGACATAGGCGCCATCTGGAAGTCCGTGGACCGCGGCTGAGATGGCGCTGCGCACGAGCTCCAGGAAGTCCCGATTGCCAGTCTCGTCAATCACGAACAGGTAGACCAGTCGAGGCTCAGGCGGTGGCTCGACCGAGTCTTGTTCCTCTGGGAAGTAGTCGGTTTTCCGCCCATCTACTGGGCTGAAGAGCTCTCCTGAGCTGTATCAACCTCACGGAAGTCAGACATCCAACTCTTAGAGCTGGAGCACACCAACTCAGTCGATGCCACTTACGGATAAGTTGAAGCGGGAGATCCAAGTGGGAGCTCAAGCTCCAGTGTGGTTGATCTCATCTGGCGATACTGGAGCTGAGTAGCTGTCGAATCTGGATAATCGACAACTTCTAATGCATTGAACTCGTCGCACATCGAACACTGCCAGCTACGAAGCAACCAATGGCACCCTTGGAATCAGTGCTCAGCTCACCATATAGCCAACCAGTGGGGTTGCAGCAACAAGAGTTCTCGTACGCGCGGTGGTGGATCGCGCAGGTTCTGCTCAGGAATACGCTGCAGTTCGTACACCGTACAAGATCTGCGCAGCTGTTGTACCGCGTGTCTTGCTCGAGGATGTCGTTCGTCGTCTCCTCCTCTTTGGCCTCAGCACGTCTGCTGTCGCCATGACCTCGCTTCGGCTCATTGCGTGCAGCGCTTTGAACTCCTGGGGATCTACTTCCCACAGTAATAGCACTCGTCTGGGCTTCTATAACAGCAGCTGGACGCAATAGCGCAGCCCACGGCAGTCCGCTCGCCTCCAGCACTCGAGCTTATCAACCACACAACAGTACGCCTAAGGTTAGAGCTACTGAGTATGGTGACGCAATACGAGAGCCAGCCAGCACGTACGGTTGAGAGGGAAGGCGTTGCTCGAGCACTCAAGAGCTCGCATCGTGATCGGCGCTTGTTGTGGTATGCGACTTTGGCAACTCCACATAATGGCCATCGCGACCTTTCGCGTTCCTTTGAACCCATTTCCAGAAGCTGTTGCTTTGTCTTGGTTAGCGCAAGATTCGATTCTATGATGGCATATTTTCTATACTTGAGTATTACATTCAGTCTCCCCAAAATACTAAGCGTGAGCAAAACCCAAAATATGTGTATATTAAAATCAAGTTTATTCGCTCCTGCATTTATGCCGTGAACCCGAATGGCAACAAGCCTAACACAAACGAAAATTATGGCTGTGACGACAGCGACACCGGCCGACTGGACGCTCATCAGCCAGGGCGCTGAGGCGGTACGACGCCCTGCTCGTTCATATGGACTTGCTGACGCACTCATTAGATAGTGCTACTGCTGAGCCTGTGCGTCTCTCTTTGCGTATGTCTCTCTATAGAAAGTGTATGAGACGCTCTTCGCCGGCCGGCCGTGCGTCGTGAAGGAGCGCGTGAAGAAGAGCTACCGGCTGCCGGTGCTCGACAAGAAACTCTCGCACCGCCGGCTCGTGCAGGAGGCGCGCTGCATCGTTAAGTGCCGCAAGGCGGGCGTTGTCACGCCTTGCATCTACCTCATCGACGAGGAGCGCGGCCGCCTCTACACGGAGAAAATCTGCGGCGGCAGCGTCAAGGAGTACCTGCGCCGCGCGTTCTCCAAAGAAGGTGTGTTACATATGTGTATGAAGCTCATACAGCGAGCATATTTTCTGATGTGGAGCTCTCTATGGGTATGTATGACGTGCAGATGGCACGTACGCGCCCGCGGCCACCAAGCTGGCGTACCAGATCGGCGTCGCGATCGCACGCATGCACGACGCCGACATTGTCCACGGCGACCTCACGACCTCCAACATGATGCTGCGCAGCGAAGACGCGGCCGAAGTGGTGCGTTATACGTGTGTGTGTGTGTGCGTGTGCCTGCATTGAGCTGTTAGCTTTGGTGATGGCTGATATGTTGTTGCTTGTTGGATTGTTACACAGACGATGATTGACTTTGGGCTGGCGAACACGCAGCCGCTGCCGGAGGACAAGGCCGTGGACCTGTATGTGATGGAGCGCGCGTTCAACAGCACGCACGTGAATTCGGAGGTACTCGTGGAGGAGGTGCTGCGCGCCTACAAGGCCTGCTCGCGTCGCGCCGATAACATCTTCCAGAAGCTCTCGCAGGTGCGTCTGCGCGGCCGCAAGCGCACGATGGTCGGGTAGATGGACATACAGACAGACAGCCAAGCAGACGCCACACAACAACCTGCATCAGTGGGTCTTCCTTTCGTAAGCGAATACAGACACAGATCACCACTATGTGACGAATATTGTAAGCATACTCATCATGTTGAATGTTGTACAGGTGAGTGAGCCGTAATCGAAGTGGGCGGCATGCCGCGCTCATTCACGTTGTGTATCTTATCTTTGCGCTGTCGTTGTTGGTGTCGTTGCATATAGCAGAGTTGAGGGAACAACTGCTTGGAAAGCCACCACCATCGAGCAAATACACAAATACACCGACAAAAAGAATGGCAAAAGAAGAAGCTCACATGACGGCCAGCTCTGTTTTTCATACCCTGCCTTCACCAACGCCATTGCTACCTAACCCGAGCTGGCCATCAGTTCTTCTGCTTCTTCGCTGCAGATAGAAAAAGAAACACATTATAATACGCGTCAGCAGCCAACTCAACCTCACGGCAACACTAGTATCTCTCTGTGTCTCGTACATGGCGGGGCGTCTTCATCCTCATCGTCCTCAGCGTCTTCATCATCTTCGTCATCGTCGCCAGCCTGGTAGTCTTCATCATCCTCGTCATCCTACCATAACAAGCAACACCACAACAACAATACACACACATTGATTAGGGATCTTCAAGCCACAGAACAAACCCCCACAACAGGGAAAGAGCGACTCGCAAATACCTCAAAATTCGTGTACAAATATGACAAACCGACCTCTTCGTTGTCATTTGCCACCTCGTCGTCGTCCTCGTCGTCGTCTTCTCCCTCGATCGCGTCGTCGTCATCACCGCCAGCAGCAGCGGCGTCGGCGTCGTCGTCCTCCTCGTCAACCTCCTCTTCGACGGTCTCCTGGTCGTCCTCGGCGCTCGCGTCGTCGTCGCCAGTCGCGTTCTCATCGTCCTCGCCGTCGTCGTCTTCATTCTCGGCGCCGTTCGTCTCGTCGTCCTCGACGTCTTCCGGCGCGTGCTCGGGCACGCTGTTGGGCTTCTTCACAGACGGCGGCGCCGCCGCGGTTTCTGCTGCGTTTGTTACTTCCTGCAGTGGCAGCAAATGGACCGAAGGGTCGTCAGTATTATCATCAGGATGCTGCTTTGGTCCAGCTGAATAGAAAGGAGAGAGCCTGCGAGCGCACCGTCATGACTACTGGTTGCGATCTACTGCGAACTGCTTGCTTGCTGGAGCGCGGTCTTTGATACTGAGTGCGCGAGAGAGAGTCGTCCGCGCGTCTCGTCCCTGCGGGCGCTGCTTTCGTGCCGCGTTGCTTCAAACTGCAAATCGCGGCACTTTCATTCTTTCGTTAATTTGGCAAAATGACCACAGAAAATACAAAAACCCAAAAAACAGCCTGGATCAAGGCAAAGCTGATATTTAGGAATCTACCAACTCTTTATTCTACCAGAGATTCCCATGTTTCGTCTTTGATTTATTGAACACATCACTTGCAGCCACACACACCAAGCCTATCCAGCTAATCCAGTGTTATACTTTTGCTCGAAGAACGCGGAACCCGCTGTCGTCAGCAATAAACATTGCTGTTGAAGTGTGGTGGATGTACCCTTGGGACCACAAACATACAACCACCAGACCTACCAGTCCTAAGGTTCTGGACCAAAAATCTTATCACCCACAGTTTTAGCACTGCTATAGCGGCGTCCATGGTACGTTTTGTCCTATTTCTTCATTATTTTATCTAAATATATTTGTAAAAAGGACTTTTAAGTTGCGACTTACGCATAAAAATTAGGTTTTCGTTGAAACTGGAATTGATTAGAATCGACCATAATCAAAGCCTCTATTTTTCGATATCTTGAATCTTGACGAAATGTGTTGTTGTAACCTGGTTCTATTCTCTAACCTCTTGAATCTTTGCTGCTAGCAACTCGGCACAGATCGAGTGCATCCATCCACGCAAAGGACGAAACGCGAGCTCTCGAGTACGACAAGACAGAGCCTTGTTGCTTTCTTCCCTCCAGCTCTCAGGCACCAACTGCAACGTGAACGAGAACGAGTAGTTGGTAGTAATCTCCTTTGGACGTTATTTCATGAACTTGGAACGAATGGCTGTCATATCTCGATAGAGCGCAATGCAAAAACAACTGGAACTTCTTTCCCCTCACTATGCGCCGTCTGCCTATAGGAACAGAGCTGCGGCCATGGTCGAGAGTCCGATCGCGAGCACCGAGGTCGCGAGCGTCCGGCGCACCGACGACACCCCCGCCGCACTGCTCGCCGTACCGTTGATCGTCGAGTTCGTTTTGCTCGAGGCCGTCGTGGTGCTGTCGCTCTTGTCGGTGGACGCTGACGTCAACGAAGTATCGGCATCACCTCCGGATGTCAAGCTCTTGGAGTCCGAGACACTGTCGCTCGGACTGGCAGAGGAGCTCGCGTTTCCCGTCCACACACCGCTGGACTTCTGTGACGGGCACGTGAATGTGGCTGGGGCTGCGGGGCACGCGGCACTCTTGAGCTCGTCGGTGGGCCACTTGACATCCTTGAGCTTCGCAAAGCCCGTGGGGCATTGTGGTGGCGTCTTGCGTTCAGTCTCGGGTGTGAATGCGCCGATGAGCGGCTCGTCCGACGTATCCACGGCCTTGTACTGCTTGGCCAGGCTCTTGTAGTTGGGCATCGGGTTGTACGTGCACTTGGTGGTCTTGTGGTCGCAGTTCACGGGTGAGTAGTAGCCCAGGCCATAGTTCTGCGCGCCGTACTTCGTAAATGGGTATGGCGAGTTGCCGTTGGTGGCCGTGACGGTACCGTCACCCTTAGAGTTGGCGTTCTCGGTCGAGT
>JAASGO010001075.1:0-10710 GCA_023334245.1 Globisporangium cederbergense | reverse complement strand
GGGAGATCATGGAGAAAGTGAGTGCGGTGTGAGTGTGCGGGCACATATTCATGGGCGACGTGTGGGAGGAGTGTGCATGCTGTTAGCCTTCTGGTTTACGTGTGCGTGTGTGCGGAATGATAGCGTAGGGAAGTGACTGTCTTGTATCAGGATTGTGGGCGGCGGCGAAAAGATGCCCCGCCTCACACATGATCAACCGAGATGCGTGTAGATCTGCTTATATTGTTGTACGAGCGCATGTCGTGTGAAGGCATACGTTATGAGAGCACTACTAGTGCGAGTGTGTGACTTGGTCGTGCGGTGTTTGGGCTGGTTTATTTTCGATGTGCTGTGTGGCATTTCATTTTTCTTGATCCACGGTCGATCTTGTACTGACATGGTGTGTGTTGATATGCTACGTTGCCGTAGGTGAACACAGCTATCGAGAGCCATTTTGACACACTGATCCTGTGGATGTACTTTTCGCACAAGTAGTCCCAGAATTGTGCTCAGAGTGATCATCCTCGGAGTCAACTTGTCGAGCCGACCACTCTTCTGTGCAGCAAAGCAATGAAGGGAATGCTCCAAACCGTCAAACGCAAACTGAGCAACACTGGAGAACATTTGGGCGTTCCTTCCCCCGACCGAATGGACGTGGATGGACCAAAGCTAGCGGCAGGAATGAACGGAACCGGCGGATTAGGTGGCAGCACGGGGGCGACATCGCCTGTGGGCGAAGTCGCGCGCTCGGACGTGTCGCTGCCGAAGCGTGAGCGCAGACGCTCGTTCCTGGCTCGCAACCAGAAGATCCAGGCGCTGAAGGACTTGCCGCACCTGAAGGACACGTCGCTGCAGCGACGAGAGGTGCGTTGTCATGCTTGCTTTTCTTGCCGCTTGTTTGTTGCCTTCATGGGATGCGGATCGCGATTACCGTTGTAGTTACTTACAATCTCTTGTCGCTGGCTTCCACGAATGGTACAGGCTCTTTTCCAGCAGAAGCTTGAGCTCTGCTCAGTGATCTTCAACTTTGACGATCCAACGTCGGACAAGCGGTATGCATCTACCATATTTGTCTTTGCTTCCTGCTGATATAATGCTGATTGCTCCGACTGCGTGTGCTGAACGACAGCGGCAAGGACTTGAAGCGTCAGACGCTACTTGAGCTGGTTGACTACGTGAACAACCCAGGCGGACAGAAGATTTTCACGGAGGCCTTGATGCCTGATATCATGGCCATGGTGGTAAGTCTGCCTCGTCTATTTTACCTTCATGCTCATTTCGGATACAAGACGTAGTAATTGCTTATTATCATCTTGTGCGATTTAGTCGGCCAACATCTGCCGCTCGCTACCACCGCAAACTGAAGACTTCGACCCGGAAGAAGATGAGCCCGTGCTGGAAGCGTCGTGGCCTCACCTCCAAGTTGTATATGAATTCTTTTTGCGTTTTATCGTGTCCGGAGAAGTGAACGCCAAGGTGAGCTCGACTGGCTTGCTCAAAACGGGAAACGCGCGGTCACTGCAAGTATTAACGATGTTTGATGGCTGTTTTACCTTTTCCAGGTCGCCAAGAAGTTCGTGGACCAGAAGTTCTGTCTATCGATCATTGAGCTCTTCGACAGCGAAGACCCTCGCGAGCGAGATTACCTAAAAACCATCCTGCATCGCATCTACGGCAAGTTTATGTCGCACCGATCGTTTATCCGAAAGGCGATCAGCAACGTATTCTACCGCTTCGTGTACGAGACGGAGCGCCACAACGGAGTCGGCGAGCTGCTCGAGATTTTGGGGAGCATCATCAACGGATTCGCGATGCCATTGAAAGCAGAGCACCTGCAGTTCCTCGTGCGTGCGCTCGTGCCACTACACAAGCCCAAGTGTGTGTCGATGTACCACCAGCAGCTCTCGTATTGCATCACGCAGTACGTCGAGAAAGACCCCGAGACGGCGGTGCCGATCATTCAAGGTATCCTGCGCTACTGGCCGTGGTCGTGCTCTTCGAAGCAGGTGATCTTCTTGAACGAGCTGGAAGAGATTCTTGAGTTGATGGGAAGTGACCAGCTGCAGCAGATTCACAAGCCGCTCTTCCAAGCACTCGCGAAGTGGCTCGGAAGCCAGCACTTCCAAGTCTCGGAGCGCTCGCTGTTCTTGTGGAACAACGAGCACCTGGTGAACAACGGCTGCCTCAGCAAGCAGCACGCACACCTGATTTTGCCAGTCATCTATGGGCCGCTCCACAGGAACTCGCTCGGTCACTGGAATACGACTGTCGAAGGACTTGCACAGGTACTTGCGGCTGTGTGCTTGAGCGGTTCTGTGGTTTATTTTCTATTGTCTAACTTTTTTTGCTTTGCTTGTCTTCATAGAACGTGCTGAAGCTGTACATGGATTATGACATGGCTCTGTACGACCAGTGCGCGAAGGAGTACTCCGTCAAGGAGCAGTCGCTGAACGAGAAGAAGGACAAGGAAGAGGAGAAGTGGCGGAAAATAGAGATGATGGCTGCCTCGCGAGCGGCATCAGCGTCCAGCTAAGCAGCGCGCGTCGACTGCATCCTCAGTTCAAGTGCGGGAAACAGCAGAGCCGACTTCTACTGAACCGCCAGGCTGAAGAGCAGACACAGAGACTACCAAGACGAACACGAGAAAGAAGTGCTGAGGCAGAGAAACAAGAGCGAGCGAATGAGAGAGAGAGAGAGAGAGCAAGAGAGAGAAAGCGAGCAAGAAGAGGTGGAGGAAGAGGGAGAGGACTCATGGAGAGAAGATGGAGGGATGCCAGGGAGAATGGGACCCCTTCGTCCATCTCTATGCGTGATGCACATGTGCGAATGAATATGAGGATTTTAAAATCGTCACTTAGGTTGTTTCATTGCGACCGAACTTATGTTTGAGACTTGAAGGCGCAAACTGGTTGCAAACAAACAGAGAGGGGAAATGAGAGAGTAAAAATGGCATCTTTGCGATGACAGCCGCATGTGCGATGCGTGTTTTAATGGGATGCATACCTGTGAACTTTTGGTGGTCACTTGGAGTCCGCATGAAGCACGACGACAGCATCCAACGTGCTGACCTGGATCACCATTTTGACATTATGATTGAAAAGAACTGGTGGTGTGAACCACACACTGAGTTTAAAGTGTCGTAACGTGTCGAATTGCATATCTTTGTGGCGTCGAAACGGGTCACGTCGCTGACACTTGGCTCAAATCCCTTGTGACAGCTCATTTCAATTCGGGACAGGCGTGACCGGCCCAAGGCGAGTCGCACCAACCACACCAGTGAATTCTTCAGTGGCGTTGAGAGGATCATCGACCGGAGCTCGTCCGTCCGTCCGACAAGCAGCAGCAGGAACAAGGCGAAGATGGTGCGCGTGCTCGTCCGTCCGTGTGTGTCGGCACTCTCCGCTGGTGCGTCCGCTTTGTCATTGTTCGCTTTAGTAGAGGGACGCTGTCACAGTTATGCAGTCAGCATTGCTGAGCCGTTCCCAGTATGACCCCCTCCCTCACACGATGATGATCAATGAGCACTGACTGTAAATGCCCTGTTGTTGTTGTTGGGCATGCAATGATCGTTACGTGTGTGCATCAAAACGAAGCAGCGCTGAGCCGTAATGGTGCCTTGAAGAGCGTAGCGATGCGCACCAGCGCGCAGCAGGCGTTGCTGCTCTCGGGCCGCGACCAGCAGCACTCGGCGGCGGTCGCTCACGTCCGCATGTTCTCTTCCAAGAAGGACAAGAAGGGTGTGTTGCTTGCTTTGCTATCATTTTTGTACTGGACATAGTAGGGCAATGCCTGCCTGCTTCTCGGTACTGTGGTGATCGTTATTGTACTCATCTCTACTGTTGCATCGTGTTTGCTTTGTTGACCTACAGGCGTCGACAAGAAATCTCTGAGCGACAAGTTCGATGAAGAACCGGACATCACGGCGATCCCAGCCGAGGTGCAGTACCTGAGCGAGGAAGAGCTTAAGGCGCTCGATGAAGACGAGAAGGAGTACGACGACGAGGACTTTGTCGTCGAAGAGCTCGTTGTCGAAGACGAGGACGATGAAGATGAGGATGACGACGAGGACGACGAGGTCAGTGCCGCGGAGTGGGCCGAGAACTTTGAGCGCGAGGTCGCCGAGTGGGACCATGAGGATGGCGAAGGCGGCGCCGCTGAGGTGGGCGACCTCGAAGACGACAGACTCTACATCGTACGTGCTGGTACTTATTGCCTGATTGAAATGAACTCTTCATTTCAATGACATCTAACCATTGTGTTATGCTTGTGTTGCTGATAGGAAATGCCTGGCTATGACGCCTCGCTTAGCCTCGCGGAGGGCGACGGCATTGAGAACGGCGACAACGCCGGCCCAGACCCGTTCTCGGACTGGGACCAGGGCAACGCGTGAGTATTACTAAAGACGCAAGCCTGCTGAGCCTATGCATGGTGATCTGACTGTTGTCTGTATATCTGTGCTTCAGTGTCACGCCTGAGATGCTTAACTGGATGCTCCCAGCGGAGAAGCGACGACCGTTCTCGAAGGGCAAGGACAAGCCGTGGAAGTACTTTGTGAACGCCAACCACCCGGACGTCGTTGAATTGGCTCTGGTAAGTACCTTGACGTCTCTCTCACTATGAGCTTCAATGATGACGAGCTTGCCCAACTCACGATGGCTTGCCTTGTTTTGCTATCACAACAGGACGTTGACCTCCTGCGCCTGTTCATCTCGCCGACGGGCCGCATCCGCCCTCGCCGCTTCACCGGTCTGACCGCCAAACAGCAGCGGAAACTGGCGCAGGCCGTCAAGATCTCGCGCCAGCTAGCGCTACTGCCGTATCTCTCGCGATACCCGGAGCCGTCCCCCGAGCAGTGGAAGGCCATGGAGGAAGAGGACATCGCCAAGATGATGGCGGAGATCGCCAACAGCGACGGCAAGGACGAGGAAGTCGACGACGAGGATTTTGATGAAGACATGGAGTATGATTAGAGAGAGGGAACCCACGGTACCACTACCACCACCAAAGCAGCACACAGAGAACGCACTTTGCACACGCAGAGTGCTAATAGAAATAGAAAAAGAAGGTCTTCGTTTCTATTGCAGCCCACATCGTGCCTCTTGCCTTGGAAATCGAGAAAGATGGACAGACACCTTCTGCGATAATAGTCGACAAGTCTCGCATGACCTGCTCTGTTTCACTTGGATTCAGCATGGCTGCCAATCTGTGACAGCTTACTTCCGTTTAGGTACGATGAACGAGTGGAAGCGCTTCACCCGATTCGATAAAGTACGAATTGGCCTCCTCATGAAGATCGTGTGAAAATGAAAATGGACAAGTCATTACAAGGATTTCTTAATGCGCTCTGTTGATTGCCCAATATGCAACACGTACAACACACGTATAATAGACAGAACATGCACACATGAAGGCGGGCGATCTCTCACATCGAGCACATGAAGCAAAATAATGTGACGTAATTATATAAGAAGTGACAGAGGAATCGATGATGACCGAGAGGCAATCCCATGAGCGCCGCCCCACGATTTTTCAGAGGCGGCTCGCGGAAGCTTCAACATCTTTCTTCTTCAACGTAGCAGCACCGTAGTTTGCTGCCACTCGCTCTATTCCGAGTCGCTGTCGTCGGCGGATTTCTTCTTCTTCTTCTTCTTGGACTTCTTCTTCTCTGGGGACTCGCCGGCGTCTGCTACTGCGGCCTCATCGGCGTCACGCTTGCTCTTCTTCTTCTCCTTCTTCTCCTTCTTCTCCTTCTTGGCCTTCTTGCGCGCCGACTCGTCGTCCTCATCATCGCTCTTGTTGTCCTTGGACACCTCCTCAATGAGCGGCTTTTTGCTAGCGGCAGCAGGAGCAGCCGCGTCGTTGTTCTTGTACAGCTGCGTCACGTCCGCGGGCGTATTCTCGTTCACCTTGCCGAACTTGCCGATCTTGCCCTCCTTCACGAGGCCCTTGACCTTCTGCGCCATTGGACCCAAGCCCCAACGACGTGGGTACGTGTCACGCTCCATGATGACGCGCTTGATCTTGGCAACGACGCCGTGGTCGCACGTGGCCATGACGGCCGTGGTCATCTGAGCGATACCCACAGCAATGGCCTCGCCCTTGGTGGTCATCAGCACGACCTCCTCACCGATGTCAATGTCGTCGGCGAAGCGCAGCAGACCCGGCACCATGAACTTGGCGCCGTAGCAGATGGCGTTAACCGAGCTGTCCTTGACGACAATGCGCTTGTAGGTCGTGAGCAGCACTTCAAGCGGGCGCACGATGCGGCGCAGGTACGACTCGTCCTTGTACGTGTCGTACTGATACTGCGCGTCCATAACGTCGTGCATGGTCACGAGCGAGTCGTTCTCGCCGAGCACACCCGAGCGCACACGACGCAGTTCCTGCATGTGGCCACCCACGCCGAGCACGAGACCCAAGTGCACACAAAGCGTACGGATGTAGGTACCGGCTTCGCAGCTCACCCAGAAGACGCCGAGGTTGCGCTCCTGGTCGAACTCCACGAGCTTACTCTGGTAGATGGTACGGATACGCAGCTGACGCTTGACAGCCGAGATAAGAGGCGGGCGTTGGAAGAGCGCGCCGGTGAGGGTCTCGATGGCGCGCGCGAGCTTGGCCTGGCCGTCAATGGCACCGTGGAGGCGCACGACGGCGACATACTCCTTACCAGCGCCCTGCTGGGCCTTGACGAGACGCGTAGCGCGGTCAATGCACACAATCAAACAGCCCGTGACCTTAGGATCCAGAGTGCCAGAGTGTCCGGTCTTCTCGACGCGCAGAATGCGGCGAATCCAGGCCACCACTTCGTGCGAGCTCGGGTTAGCAGGCTTGTCGAGGTTGATCACGCCGTAGCGCACGTAGTCGTTGATGTTGCGCTTGAGCGGCGACGTGCTCGTCGGGATGGGTGTGTAGTGGCCCGTACGCACATTGAGCAGGTTGTAGTTCTTGAGCAGCAGTGGCCACTTGGACGTGTCGAGGCGCGCGGCACCGCTCTCGGGCGCGATGAGGTCCTTTCCGTCGGTGCTCTGCTTGGCGACCGCGACGACGTCGGCGGACTCATCCACGGACGTCTTTCGCTTCTTCTTCTTGGAGCGCTTCTCGATCTCGGCGGCCACCATGGTTGCTGATGCAGTCAGTCTCTTGGGGAGGATGTCCGGATGCAGAAATGGCTCACGACCGGAGCGCAGCAGCGTGTCCTTTTGTGGTGACCGCTCCTTGCCGCGAGTTTCGTTGGCTCACGGCGGCTGAGCCAAAGGGGCTTTGAAACAATAACGAAAATAGACGGTGATGTTCTGTAGAATAGCAAAACCTGCACAGTCGAGTGGCGGTCCCGGTCCGACACAAGACTAGGACGGTTCAAACCGCATTGCTATTTATAGAATACTGTTTACGTATTTATTCAATTTATCGTTTTTGAAAAGTGTTATTTCGTGTAATGCTGCATAGTCTAGTCAAGTCTTTTAGTGCAAATTTTACGGTATTTAAAGAATAAAATATAACCACGCTAAATACGGCTATCAGTTATCAGCTGCTTTACAGAGATTATATCTTCACTTGCTTTCACTATGCTGGACGCTCTGTCGAGCGGATATCCGCCAGACGGAACATCCCAACGGTGTACATAGTGGACACAAGTGAAATCATTGGTTTGTTTTGAAATCAAAAAGTGCATGTGTCAGAAATGTGAAATACTCTGAGATGGGTAGATATAGAGAACTCGACAGCCTATTTTTGCTATGTGCGTCCACAAAGTGTACTAATGCGTGTGAACCACACCAAATAAACGATTGGGTCTGCGCAATTACGGTACGCAGCAACCGTCACCAAGTCAAGCCGTGAAAGCTCCACTCGAAGCGATTGCAACGCAGACGAACGAGTCCAAGGTGCGTCCATGGCCATCCCTCCCTGTTCACCGCTGTTGCTTCCGGCCTGTGTGTATAGTGACTGACCTGATACACCTATTGTCTGTCTCCCCCCATTGTACGTACATCTCCAGAGTGAATTAAAATGCGTCAACTGAGGCATCATGAGCAGAAGCTCCTGCGCAAGGTCGACTTGCTCGAGTGGCGCAAGGAGAACAACCTGCACGAGATCAAGGTGATCCGGCGCTACCGCATCCCAGACCGCGAGCAGTACCACAAGTACAACCGGCTTGTGGGTCACATCTCGCGCGTTGTGGCGCGCCTGAAGAAGCGCCCGGCGAACGACCCGTTCCGCATCAAGACGACCGAGGCGCTGCTCGAGAAATTATATAACATGGGGCTCATCCAGACCAAGAAGTCGCTGCTCAAGGCCGAGGAGGTGAACGTGTCGTCCTTCTGCCGCCGCCGCCTGCCGGTCGTCATGGTGCGCGTCAAGATGGCCGAGACCATCAAGGAGGCCGTGACCTTCGTCGAGCAAGGCCACGTGCGCGTGGGGCCGAGCGTCGTGACCGACCCGGCGTACCTCGTCACGCGCTCCATGGAGGACTTCGTCACGTGGGTCGACAGCTCCAAGATCAAGCGAACGATCATGAAGTACAACGACAAGCTCGACGACTACGACTTGCTTGGCAACTAGAGAGTTGACTGCCTCGTCGTAGGCAGCTTCAGGCGCGCGCTGAGTCAGGTTCTCCTTCGAGCGTAAGGCGTTCAGACTCAGCACACACAACACAACACAAGAGCAAGCCAGCTTGGAGTCCAAGACAAGCAGCCAATTTCGACCCGTACGTACAAGTCTAGGCTCGCTCGGAAGCCGCACGAATGGTCCACGCTTGTGTTGCGCAAGTTGTGTGTGGGACTCCAGTGCGCAAGTACTGACTGTGGTGTTGTTTTCCTTTCTCTTTTCCTTATATTAACGAAGCTACCGAATCGATTTGATTACACGTGCTGCTGCTGTCTGTCCTTCTTACTGCTCTTGCTCACTGAGCTTGCACTAAGCTCACTCACCCTCACACGGTCTTGTCATAGCTGCAGACGTTGAGGATCGCCTGGCGGTAGTCGCCCGGTAGCCGGTAGACGCACTCGCGCGTGACGGACGGAGAGACGGTGCAGCTGTTGCCAACGTAAGACCTCGGGGACGCCTTGATGATCCCCACAGTGGCCGTGCTCTTGGTGCGCACCGTGAGCTGGTAGTTCCCATAGCTCGCCTTGCGCGCGCGACACGCGTAGGGCGAGTACTGGTCTACACTCTCGGTTGAGCGGCCGTTGGCTGCGGCCTGGGCTGTGAGCGGGTAGCGACCCACGGCCAGCAAGTAGTTACCCGCGGTCAGGCGCTTGAGCAGGTACGAGTCCTGCGTGGAGAGCGATCCGTCGCGGCGGCCGTAGCCGTAGTAGGCTGAGTAGTCGTCGGCCTCGTCGTCGTTCGAGCCCACGACCTGGAGCCGACCATCCGGGAGCTTAAGGAAGAGGTGGATGTGTGAGTCAATGTACGCTGAGTCGCAGTCCCGATTCACGTCCGAGAACGTCACGTTGTCCTTGGTCTCGACCGAGAGGATGTCGAACTCGACGACAGCGCTAGCCGCCGTGACCGTGAGGGCGTACTGGTCTACGGACACGTACGCCGGGTACCGGAAGATCGTACCGCTCACGACCTCTGACACCACCGACACGGGCTGCGCAGTGACCAAGTTGCTACTGGAGGCGGCAAGGAGCGATGCGGCGAACAGGAGCAGAAAGTAGTTGCGCAGCATGGGCCCTGCCATCATTGAGACTTCTGACGATGTCGCGCGCGCTCTGTGAGGCGGCGCCGTCGCTCGCATCTTCATCATCATCGTCGTCCCTTGAGTGGTGGTTTTGTTCTTGTTTCGGGGACCAATCACTGCACGCCGCACGTTCCGCGAATGGTATGTTGGTTTCTGCACATCTGACAAGAAAGAAGAAGTGTCGGTCTGGAGGAGGCGGAGAGCCTTCCTTCCTTCCTTTCTTCGCAGAACGAGCCTTTGGCTCACTCGCCAGAGGTGCTCAGCATCCATGAACGGGTGCACGACTTCGACTACCTCATGAGACCTCCAGCACAGCACACGACTTCCCAACTGCTACCTCTCAAGACTTCCATGCTCAGCCAGGCACTCGCGATCACAAGCACGACGGCACCCACACACGCAGCCAGTCAGTCGCACTGGAGACACGGGGAGACGCGCTCGCCTGGGCTTTGCTGCCACCCCCAGCAGCATTTGACCTGAGACACGGCCAGCTTTATCAACGGAGCCTAAGGTTGACGGCGCTCTCTTAACGTACTCGATAACATCGTGAGAACCCGTGCTGGTGGCGGAATTGACCACGTCCGACACGGCCGCGACGCTCGCAGTGAGTGCGCTGACAGGCTCAACCACCAGCGCCGTATTCGTATCCACGCCGATCAAGAGCCATGTGAAGACTCCATCTTCCACGGAGTAGCCCATCAGTGTGTACTCCATGACGGGGTCGAAGGCTGTCTCGGCCGACTTGATGAAGATGTCGTCGTCCTTGTTGACCGTAAGCAGCTGCTTGCTCGCCGCGTACACTGGTGTCTTGGTGATTTCGTTCACCAGGCTCTAATCGAAGAAAATTTGACCCACAAGCGCCACCGCACCACTGGAGTACGTTTTGTTGGGAAGCAGCTCACCGTCGCGCGTGCCCAGGATGTGGATGTGCACGGCGCGACCAGTGTAGTGACCTGGAAAGGTTGTAGTGAAGTTCACAAGGCCATTGGCGTCGGTCGGAGCGAGGCCGCGGTTGAACGTCGCCTGGGCATTCGAGGCGTCCGCGCGAT
>JAASGO010001074.1:0-10714 GCA_023334245.1 Globisporangium cederbergense | reverse complement strand
TAGCGTCGCCTGCCTCCTCCACTTCTGCTGCAGACTCAAAGTCGGCGGCCGCGTACGCCGCCGCATCCGCTTCGTTCGCTTCCACGGACTTGGCCGGCGCGTCCGCATCGCCGACTTCTTGCTCACTATGTTGAAAGTTTTTGTCTTCTTCATTGTTTTCAGAAGCTTGTGCTTGCTTTGAATCGCTCGACTTAGTGTCGTCAAATTCGAAGTCGTACTCGTCGTGGTCACTCCATGAGCTCTGTCGACCAAACTTTGCGTGAGAGTCGTCTGGTGTTGTCCCTTTTGTGCTTTTCGTCTTCTGCATGTACTCGTCAGTTTTGCTTGCTTTGCTTTGAGCCACCTGCACTGTCTCGAATTCGGTGCCCTCATCGTAGTCATCATTTTCTTCAGCAACCCCATTCTCTTTTGCAGCGCTCTTGAAAGGTTCCTCGGGATGCTTTACGTCAAGTGCTTCGTCGAAAACTTCTTCAAAATCAGACACATTCTCGTAGTCGTCGTACTCACGCTCCGCATCGCTGGCCTCATGCGCGGTAGGCTTCAAGTCGGCTTCAATTTGCTCACTGACGCCGTCCATTGCTGTTGGTTGGTTCGCGTCGATATCTTCATCTTTAACCTGCAAGTCCTTCTCCTGAGCAACTGCATCATCCCAATCCGCGCCATAATCGTCAGCAGTCTCGTCACTTTGCGCGCTCATGTATTTCGAGTCTCGTTCATCTGCAACTGGCTGAAAGTGATCTTTCTCGTCCTCGGTCTCAGAGACTGTATCATCGCCAATGAGCTGAGCTATGCCATCAGAAGTAGTCTGAAGATCTTCAGGCGCTTCGAATGAACTAAGCGCTTCGGCAGTACCAATGTCATTTGCACCGCCTTCAACTGTGAGCACCGGGACACTTTCAAGCGCAATCGATTGTCGGACCACAGCCTCAACAGCGGTTGCAGTGATCGCGTCAATAGCTCGAGCAATCGCGAGTGACATCTGTACGCTCACAAGCTGCTCCTCTCCCTCGTTATCGGCAGACTCGTCCTCTCCACTTGCTTCCGGTGAAGGCAGCGACTTGCTCTCACGCTCAGCTACAGGGCTCTCAGAGGGCACATCGATATCATTCGCTGTCCAGCTGCTCACATCACTAGCAGACGACTCAAGGAGCAAGCTATCGTTTGCTGACTCGGTGGTAGCACCTTCGATCTGAGCACTCTCAGCAGGCCCTTTCTCAAACCAGGCGGTTCTGTCATTGTAAGGCGCTTGTTCCGCTTCACATGATACTACACTGAGTGAGTCGACAGCTGAGGTCACTTTGAGCAATAGACGATCCACCGCTGAGGCGATAATGCCATTGATTGCTCGGCTGATTGCGATCACCATGCCAACAGAAATCTCGGTGTCGCGCTGGTTATCGACTTCGACATCAATGTCATTAATCGTAGGCGCCTCACTCGATGATAATTGCACAGATTCCACGTCAACATCGTTCCCTTCGCTTTCATGCTCAGAATCGCTCTCCTCTGATCTCGCTTCTTCGATCCTCATTGTCGACTGTGTTTCTCGCCACTCCTCAACGATCGGTGTCAGTGGCTGCGAGAGCCGTCTCGTGGCCGTGATCTCCGTCAGTGCAGCTTGGATTGAAAGCCCGATCAGTCCGTTCACAGTTCGGCGAATCGCGATCGACATCTTGACAGACAGCTCGGAGTTGTCGTCTTCAGTTTCGGCGCCATCTGTTGCAATCTCAGCAGCTGAGTTACCACTCAAGTCTGGAATATCTGAGAGTTCAGGAGATGTGTCACCTTGATTTACGCTCGTCTCCTCCACCCACTGAGCCACTTGATTCTCCAGATTGTGCACTGAGATATACGAGAGCACGTGCTCCGCCGCCAGTCCAATGATTCCGTTCACGGTGCGACGAATCGCAACTGCCATGCCAACGGAGATTTGATCCTCCATTTCTTGGCCATTCGAAGCTTCATGGTGATCGGTGCTAGTGTGTTCCAAAACACCAAGCATGGCGTTTAGAGCATCAACCTTCGGTGTCGGGTTGTCCCTAGACTTACGCATTGCTGTGTCTTCAGAGCCGTCAACGCCTTCAATACCGAGTTGCTCGCATTCGCCACTAGTCTGCTCAGTTGCGCTGGCCACCATCGCAACAAGCGCCTTTTCAACTGCAAGCGCGATCATCCCACTCACCGACCATCGAATTGCGATCGCCATTGGGATAGATAGCTCACTGGGCCTCGGCGACCGTTCTAGATCCGCGTCCTGCTGAGCTAAACTCGCATCCTGAACCCCAAAGACTGGCTGAAAATGTTCCACGTCGACGCTACTCGCACGTTCATTGATAGTAAACTCAGATGAAGGCAACGTCCCGTTTTCACTGCCAATCGTAGCATTCACCATGGCAGTATCCAAATTGTTGTTTGGAGAGGTCAGCTCGGAAAGCACCTTCTCCAGTGCCAATGCGATGATGCCGTTGACATTCCTTCTCAGAGAAATCGCGACGGAAACAGGAAGTTGTTGCTCCTGAATTGGCGCCGTGCTTTCCTCTTGTTCTTCGGTTACAGCTGCAGAGGGTGGTTGGCTAAGCTCAACTTTGCCTTGATCGGTGGCTTCACTTGCTTCACTTACATCACGAACAACAGGAAGCGGTTCTGCAGCGCTGGACCTCGGACTTAACTCTACGCCGTCACGCAGCTGATCAATGACGTTCTGCAGTGACGTCGCAATGATTGCAGAGATATTGCGGCGAATTGCGATCGACGTCTGCACGGAGAGGGTTTCCTTCTGATCAGGAGCGTCGTCTGGTTCCTCTGCCTCCTGTCGAGTTGGTGTGGTTGTAAAGTTTTCCAAATTCTCCTGCGCCAGATCGCGCACGTGACCAGATCGGACCTCAATTAGCTGGGGTGAAACTTCCTTGTCTGATGGATCTGCGAACCGATGATCTCGTCTTGTGTCTTCTTCGTTATCAAGGCTCTGGTTCAGATGCAGCTTGGACGCGACCTTCTCCAGCGAGACAGCGAGGATTCCGTCCACACTTTGCCTTATCGCAATCGCCATGTGCACCGACAGCGGCTCCTGTGCGTCTCCCTCCTCGCCTCCAGTTGGTGTAACAACTTGAGGCTCGAACGTGTCAACTGTCTTCGCTACTACAAGATTTAGCTTGAGAGGTGGCACATTGCTCCTAGTGAGTTCGAAGCTCGCCTTATCTCCTTGAAATACTGGATCTGGTTGTTGTAAGAGCTGGCCCATCACGTTCTTCAGTGAGAGAGCAATCAGACCATCCACATTTCGCCGGATCGCGATCGACATCTCGACCGACAGTGTTCCCTCAATTTCTTCCTCTTTGTCTTCGACCTGAGGTGCTGATGCGTCTAGCACAGCATCCAAATCAGCGGCATCTTGACTGGCAGCTTCTTGAGTTGCAGGAGCTTCGGCTAGACTTTGTAGTCGTGACGCGACGTTCTCCAGCGAGAAAGTAAGAATCCCATCCACAGTCTGGGCAATCGCAATACACATTTCCACCGACAACAGCTTTTGTACCTCCTCCTCTTCCTCCTCAACTGACGTAACAGTGCGAGGCTCGAGTGCGTCAGTTGCGCTGTCCAGCTGAGGAGGCGGGACAGTGTTGTCGCCGAGCTCGAGTCTTGTCTTAACATCCTGAACCACTGGGACTAGCTGCTGTGACAGATGGTCCATCACATTTTTCAAGGACAGAGCGACCAGACCGTTCACAGTCTGACGGATTGCAATGGACATCTCGACTGACAGCATTTTCTCAGTTTCCTCTTTGTCGATTGAGGTATCGATTGTAGCGATGTTTGCATCTCTGTCTTCTGTGGCATGTTCTTGAGCTTCAAAATCTTCAGGTGGGCTGCTTGCTTCCGGCAAGCTAGCCAAACGTTCAGCCGTGCTTTCCAGCGAGAGCGCGATGATCCCGTTCACACTTCGTCGAATCGCAATCGCCATCTGGACCGAGATGGGATCCTCGAAAGTCTCAAAAGTGTCAACTTCACCGTCACTCATGTCGATGATGCTTTTCACTGTGGCACTGGACAGTTGTTGGCTACTCTCGAAGGCATCAACAAACAAGAATGACGTTTCTCCCGCACGCAAAGACTCGATCACTTGCTCAAGAGTCGACGCGATGATCGCATTCACGTTCTGGCGAATAGAAAGCGCCATTGGTACCGAGATCTGCTCAGGTTCTTGGTTGCCCTCGTCAGTTATAGTCTCCTCGTTGGCGGGTTTCTCGATAACTACAAAATCGAGTGGAATTTCTGAAAGTACGCCTCCACGAGGTGAGCTGCTGTCATCTTCAGCAGTGGAATCGCGCTGCAGCTTCTTGATCACCTTTTCCATCGACTGTGCGATGGCCACCGCGACAGTCTTGCGGATCTCCAGGGCCATAGGAACTGAAACCTGCTTCGCTTCGTTTGTTTCTGAATCTCCGTCTTCAGGTGCACTGCCGTCGAGCTCACTTGGCGGCTGAGCACTCAGATATCCGTCTGCCGGCGGGCTGTTGGACGATGCGAAGACTTCGGCGGGCAGGAACACAGGGAGTTGTAGCTTCATGAATTGCTTCATCGATTCTGCTAATGATTCGTCAGTAACAGCAGCGATCATTGGCTCGGTCAAATCGCCTGGGGGTGAACAGAGACACTCGATCACGCTCTGCAAACCCGACATAATGATTGCGTTCGTTGCTGTCGCGACGGCGATTGCAGACTGAACGCAGATGTCTCCGCTCTTCGCCTCAATCTGCACAGTTTGCCCTTCCAGATGATCATCCGCCTTAACGTGTGTGGGGTCGAAATCTAGGTCTTCTGCAGGTCTGGATTTCAGTTCGTTTTGTTCCATTGTGTGAACAATCTCGCTTGCTATTGTTGCTTCGTTCACGTGGTCGGTTTCTGAAACGAGCACGCCAGGGATCATCAGCTGGATCTGCTGGTGAACCTCAATTTTGATGAGCGCATTTTCGACTCCCGACTCAGTGAATGTATGCGTCAAGGTGCGCACGATGTCGAGATCCACCACAATGTACGAAGAGTCGTCCAAATCATCGTAGAAATCGTTCTCCAAGACCTCCTGTTTCTTTTCCGATAGATCCTCGCACCCCACGGATTCGCCAGGATCTTCATTGCCTGCAAGTCTATCGTTTGCTTCGCTCACCATGTCTTGACTTTCACTGAATAAAAGCGTTGCATCCTGGACAACAGTGTCCAGGATCGTATTCACGCACAACTTGACTTGCGATGATTCTTCTTCGCTGAGTGCAAGCGCACTAGGTCGTTGTTGCTCTTTCTCCTCCGCGACTTGACTGCACTCCTCAGAAACAGCAGCATCCAGGATCTCATCCCCACATGACTTAACATCTGAGGATCCTTCTTCGCCAAGTGACAGTACGCCACGTCTGTCGTGTTCCTTTTCCTCCACAAATTGGTCGCATACTTCAGGATCTGCTTCTTGAACAGCAGCGTCCAGGATGTCATCCACGCACGGCTTGGCCTTTGATGATTCGTCCTCGTCAAATGTAAATACGCCACGCCCTTCTGGTTCCTTCATCTCCGGAATCAGTATGTAGTCGTCAGGATCAACCATGATATCAACCTCTTGCAGACCATCCACACGCACTGTCTCAACCGCGTCACTCGCGACGAAATCCTTTCTGTCAGGTGGCGGCGATGACAGCTTGTCACACTGCAATCGCTCGTTTTCTTGAGCTGGAGCCTCATCGAGAGCAGGTTCTACGTAGTCGCCCACGTAACTCTCGCCTTCAAAATCGGCCTCCATTGTACTTGGTGGCGCCGACTCGGTGGTGTCCTCGACTTCTCCAAATGCGATTTGACTTTCTGGTGTGTCAACATCTTCAGCTGCAGCTGCCGTCATACATTCCTCGTCGTTCAGAATAGGCTCATTTAACTGAAGTGTACTTTCTTTTGTTGGAGACGACATCACGATTTCTTCAGCGATCACTGGAGCATCGGCTTCCGCAAGCTTCTCTTCATTCTTCTTTTTGCTTTCTGTTACCTCTGGGTCTTCACAGCTCAGGATTTGTTCAGCAATGGGTTCTTCGTCTTCTTCATCGTGCACGATGGTTTTGGCCACTTTACTCTCTTCAGGGTCAGCGGTTACACAGGACTCAGTGATCTCTTCGGGTACGACATCTTCAGGAATATGAACTTCGTCCCAGCTCATGCTTTGCTTCGGCGGCGTCTTCACGACATCATCGCTTTCGCTCGAGATGCTAGACAGCAAAGGTACGTCAACCAGAGCGATAGATTCAATGGCCTTCGCGTCGTCAGATCTCCATGTATCGGCTTCTAGCTTCATCGAAGCCTTTTCGGGGACTGGTAGAGCCGCAACGAGTACACGAGGGGATGCGATCGCAGTTTCAACGGCGTCAAAGCCAAAGGGGACCCGGGTTTCCAGGTCCGGGAGTGCAACTGGAGATGGAAGCTCACTTTGGCTCGGAGTTGAAACCTGTTGCGGTTTCTGTTGGATTGCTGCGGGTGACCTCGACTGCTTGTAGCCGGCGCCTTTCGACTTTGATGTCGTTGAGCGCTGAGACGCAGGCTTCCCCTCCGCAACGGCTGATCCTCGAAACGAAGTCTGCTTCTGAATGGATGGCAGCTCGATGGTTTCCTCTGGTTGGCTGAGATTTTGTTTTGAGATCCCTGGTGACACATCACCTTCGTATTCCTCACGGCTATTCTGTGCAAAGGGTGTTGGACCGACGCTGCGTTCGTACATTGACGACTCCGCAAACTCGATCATCTTGTGAAGCTTATCGGAGAATGACATGCGGTTCACACCAGGTGACTTTGGACTCGTGCGCGGGAAGAGTGAGGAAATCCTAGCTTCCTCTTTGAGTAGCTGCTGCGCAAACTCATGCAGCTCCGCCATCGACTGGTTCATGTTCTCCGTCTCGGCTGCGTACACACCAGCGTCGCTCGAATCAGTACGTTCATCAGCAGTATTCTGATCGAGAGAGACTGCTGATCTTGACTGCGCTGTTGGCGTCCGCTTCGAAGACACGGAAGATCTCGACCATGCGCTTGAAGATGCGGCGGAGCGCACATTGTGATCGCTGAATGCGTCCTGTTGGTCACGAGTTCTCGAAGGCGAGTCCTTCTGAGCAGTTCGTCCTCTTCGCTCACGATCCATTGTGCCAGGGCGAGTACGCTCCGAGTCGGTCAGCTTCGTCACAACCACCGCAGTCTGTGGGCGAGTGCTCGACTCGGTCATCCATCCGGAGTAGTCGTTCGCTACTACCTCGACTGAATTCGCAGATCTTGTGGTGGAAAACTTGATTTTCTCATTCACAAGTGGAGTGAGACGCCCCGATGGTGTCCGCACAAGCTTTGCCCCCGGGCCCGCCGACAACGATTCTCCGTGCTTGTCAGTTGATAGTGGAGGTGGGATGACGAATCGCGGACCATCAAGCTCGCTCGACAGGAAATAGTTGTTCTGAAGAGGACTGAAACGACCCGTTTCGGAAGGGAAACCAAAGTCGAGCGATGGGTTCGCCTTTGAACTTCCCACCGTCGGTGACGTGCTTCGGTTTGACCGGACAGTCGGCTGCAGACCAGCAAACGATGGGTTGCCGTATGTTTTCATCAGCAGCCGATCTCGTTCTTCCGTTGATTTCGTCGACGCCCGTTTCTTCGCAACCCCGGGCTTCACGAGCTCCTCGCGAGTTCGCGGCTGCTGCATCCTCGATGAAACTTGGCCAGCACCAATGCCACGAAATTCGGTGATGAGCTCAGCAGAGGTCGCTGTGAAGAAGGAAGCGCCCGGAGCCTCACCTAACGCTGACGAGTACTGACCAAAAGAGCCCGTATCGCCTTCTGACAGAAAACTCGACGTCACCGTTGTGGGGCGATTTGTTGGAGACTTGGAGCGCCCGTGACTCGTGTTTCTTGACGTTGATCGCGCCGATATCTTGGATCGCGTAGAGGACGACGCCCTATCGCGCTCGGTAGAGTATGCATCGACAGGAAACGCATGTTTCGAGTGTGAACCTGCGGATGCATCCGACGGCGGAGGTTGCGAGTGGCAGATCTCGTCGTCCAAAATGACGCGAGCTGTCTGGTGTACACGCTTGGACGGGGATTGGTGCAGACTCGTGGCTGCAATCTCGCGAAGCGCAGCAGCCGAGAAACGAATAATACCTAGGAAGAAGATAGCACAAGTAGCTTAGTACTCTACGAAAACGAGGTAACACATCTGGTAGCTTCACGTACCTTCGTCGACTGGATACTTGGCCATGATGACAGACAAATCCGAAATCGCGCCATACTCTCGCAAGCTCTCTGCAGCGAGCAAGCTGTTGGCTGCAAGGCTGATCACCACCGACAGCAAAATGGCAACATCATCAGCACCTAGTAACAAGCTTTTGACCATGTAGAGGATCTTTCAAAGACAATACTAACCATAGCAAGAACGCGCAGAAGACGCAGGTCACTTTCTTGTCCTCCCGCACGACGCTCTGTCGAAGCAAGGAGACAAGCAGCTCCATGGTCGGGAGGTTGGTACGACCAGTGATGTGGCCGACCATCGCGGCAGACGTCGAACTCCCACCATAGTCGCTCAACTCGATGAGCACTGTCAAAATGATACCAATCTACACATGAGACTCACTTCACGGGTCACGAGACACACATATCGGAAGACTAATTCGTTTTCTTACCTTCACACGCGTAGATCTGAACTTGGCGGGTCAAGTTCGAGTACTCGCTATGCACTGCGAGCGAGCTGAGCACGAGCTGCACCACGTTCTGTTCCGACGTATTGTTGCTTTGCAGCATCAGGTTCTTGCTCGTGTTGCTGGACTGTGCCAGCACAGCGAGGCAGCCGCATGCGGACGCCTGGAGGATTGCGTCTTCGGGGAAACGGCCGAGCGCCTCGACCAGGATATCCACAATGCCATGGCGCACAAAGAGCTCCGTGGACTCGATGCTCAGGTGACATAGCTTGCGCATCAGCACGCAGCCGTAGCAGAGCAGCACTGCGTGCGACGTGTGGGACTGGATCGTGCGCAAAAGCAGCAGCTCGCCTTGCTGCTGATGGAGGCACTCTGCAGTGACCTGCGGTGCTGACCGGATGACACGAAGCAGCTGGGACAGCGAATTTTTCTTCACGTAAAGCAGCAGCACAAGTCAGCGTTCAGTAGCAAAAGAAACGCACACCGTGAAACGTAGTTCGCTTTGACTCACCACAGCGGTCGCGTCCTCCGAGCTATCGCAGATCGTATCGAGGATGTCGGCCACCTGCTTCTGGTTCTCCGCGAGCGCCTCACCCATGTCAGAGTACCTACCCGCCCGCAGCGCCGTCGCACTCTTTGTGGTTGAGCGTCCGAGTGCAGACGCCGACTGGCTGTTGTGCGCCATTCTCTCAGCACTGGAGCTGCTCACATCGGCGGTCTTGGCTCTGCGCTGCGCACCTACTGTTGCTGCTGCGCCGGTAGCCGCTGCCACTGGTGAAAAGAGGATCACGTGCTCCTCCTCGTCATTGCGGTCCTTTCTCGGAATACTTGCTCCGCTTGCGCTGGTTTGGATGCGCTGTGGTTGCTGCTGATGTTGTTGTTGTGTGTACGAGGATGAAGACGGTACTAGTCGCTGGCGCAGGTCGACGTCGTACTCATGCGCACCAATTGAAAGGTTTTCCGGTCGACTGCTTGCCGTTGGGCGGATGCTTGACATCTGCTGCTGTTGTTCGAGCATGGTTCTCGTAGGCTTCGCGCTCATCTTCGCAGTGGGCGTCAAACGAGACGATGCTGAAGACAACGAGCTCTTTGGTGTGCCTTTCGCTTGGGAGCTGGTCCCACGACTGCCACTCGCGACCGATGGCTGCGCCTTCTTTGCACTCGAGCTCTTCAGCTGGTCCACTTCGAGGCGATCCTTCCCAACGCGCTCTTCGATCTCACCATTGTCGTAATAAATGTCAATCGCGCCATTGGATCGCAGTCGTTGGACTTTGCCTCGGCGTACGGACGGCTGGCGTGCGTCGTCACTGACGGATAACGACATGGACGCACTGCCGCCGCCGACGCTTAGCTTGGACTTGACCAACACCGGCTCGCCCACATTCAACACGCGCTTCACATTCGACTCACCGGCTGCACTGGTACCGCTGTTTGGGTTGCTCGCTCGGCTGGACGACGCCGAGGGCTTTGCCTTTCGGCTACTACTGTTACTGGAACTTGTTCCGCGCATTTGTTTGCTCCTTCGTTCACCTAAAGAGAGAAAGACGACGAACAAAGATACACACTCCCCACAACAACAAGCGCACAGCAGGGGTGTGACGCACAGAGAGCACGCTCACGCGGTCGAGATCTTTGTACGCGATGCCGATCGTGCGCACTGACTGACACGCACACACACAGAGCGCCGTCTCGATTGCAAGACGAAGAGCTCAGCTGCGCACGTCGTTGCGAATGCGACCGGGAGTTCTGTCTACCTTTGGGGGCGACTGACCGGAGACTCGGGCTGAAGGCGCGGATTGCGCGAATGGACGCCTTCAGTTTTCTCCGCACGCCATCAACTTATTTCCGCACGCAGAGAAGATTGGGCTAGTCAGGGCGAGTTTCTTCAGTTGATCCAAAAGGTATCCGACCAAGCAACACGCAAGCTACCACAAGAAACGCCATGGACATGGAGGAGGAGCTCACGGCGCAGCGCGACGCCGCCATCGCCGTCACGAAGGAGCTCCAGAAGCAACTGC
>JAASGO010001073.1:0-10715 GCA_023334245.1 Globisporangium cederbergense | reverse complement strand
CAACTGGAAACAAGGGATCTGCGACTGCGATTCACGGTGCTGAAGTCTCTCAACCGACTGCTGCTGGAGGCGCTGCCGCTGGTGAACCTCCGACCGTGGAGCGACCCGAACTCTTTGCGGAACCGAATCGTGTCGATCCGACAGCTGATTTTCCCGGGAGTGAAGATCCGCTTCTTCGCACAAACCCAGGACAACACGAGTTTGGGCTGCGGCATCAACGCGCCCGAGGGTGGCAGCAAGCGGCCGATGGTAACGCTCGACCGCCGAAAGATCTTTGGACGCCGCACTTTGGATTTGCCGCTCTCCCTTTCAGATCCCAAGAGATCGCTGTTTGCGAGCACGATGAAACAGCTGAGCGGGATCAAGCCGCCGTTCCTGCGAGCGAAGCGTCCAACGGGCGCTAGCGACCCTTTCGTGGCGTTCATTGTCATTTTCGCCGGCGAGAATGTGGTCGGCGAGGGTGGGCCGTACCGCCAGCTATTCAACGACATCTCGAACGAGCTACTCTCTCCGGGCAACCCGCTGTTCATTCCGACGCAGAACAATGCGACGAAGATTGGCGAGTACCGTGAGCGCTTCGTTCCGAAGCCGAGCAGCACGTCGAAGGAGCAGCTGCAGATGTTTGAGTTTGTGGGGCTGCTGATGGGCTGCTGCTTGCGCACAGGGGTGCGTCTGAACATTCGCTTGGCGCCGATCGTGTGGAAGATGCTTGTGAAGCAGAGCCTCTCGTTTACCGACCTCGAGAGCGTCGACTTTTCGCTGTGCGAGAGTCTTAAGTACCTGGAGAATGAGGCGGCGGAAGGTGGGCTCTCATCGACTGATGTGCTGTACGAGTCGTTCACTTCGACGCTCAGCGACGGGACTGTGGTTGAGCTGAAGGTGAACGGGCGCAATATCCCCGTGACGAAGGACAACTGTAAAGAGTATATCCGCTTGGTGAAGGCAACGCGCCTGCAGGAGTGCAAGCCTCAAGTGGACGCGATGCTTCGCGGGATCAGCAAGATCGTGCCGGTGCAGCTGCTTCAGCTGTGTGTTTGGACCGAGCTGCAGCAATGGATCTGTGGGAGCCTGGACATCAACGTGGAGCTTCTCAAGGTACGCCGTTTATCTTCAGCTCTCTTGTCTTTTTTACAGTGTTGTGATGCTAATCAATTTCTTCTTCTTTTTATGTTGTGCCATCTGCAGCGCCACACGAGATATTCGTCAGGGATGAGCCCCGACAAGTTCCCGCACCTGGAGATGTTCTGGCGTGTACTGTCGTCGCTCAACGAGGAGAACAAGCGCCGCTTCATCAATTTTGCCTGGGGACAGGACACTCTGCCTGCGGACGATGCCGAGTTCGACCGCACTCACACGCGGCTGCTGATCAAGGTACCGCCCGTGACGGAGAAAAGCCAGGACGTGCTGCTCCCGAAGGCCGACACGTGCTTCTTCAACATCGAGCTGCCCGCGTACTCGAACGAAGCGGTGATGCGCGAGAAATTGCTGTTGGCGATTACCCTATGCACGAGTCTTGACGGCGACGACCAGACCGGCCACTTGGACATCTACTACGCGGGCGACGACGGTGAGGACGACGGCATGGAGTAAAAAAAATACCACGAGTGGGATGTGCGGATGCATGTAATTGTATGTAAATGAAAGGCAAGGGCCTGTATGTGTGTATGTAGACGCACTAAATGAACGAAAAGTAATGAGCTGACAATACGGGGTTTATGAAGGCGTTAGGTTGACGAGGCACTGATTCAAACGCACGCTAGGGGTTGAAGCTCACAGCACACACGCGACGGCAACGCCCACTATCACGTTTAGAAAGTTACGTGGAGGTCTGGGTATCGTTCCTTGACCGACGCGGCCGCCTCTTTCGTCACGCTGTTCGAAACAAATGAGACAGAAACGTAAGACTCAACCCAGTTCCACCCCCACATGCACAAATGCATAGCTCTCGTTTGACGTACGTGGTGTACCGGAAGTCGATCTTCTTGAGACGCTTGCGCTCGGGTTCTTGCGGCTCCTCGCCCTCAGCCGAGCCAGGCGCAGTCTGTTGCTGGACAGCAATCGGCTCGGAGTCGGTCATGGCCCCCATTTTTGCATGAATCGCCGATACAATGGCCTATTGGGAGAAAGCAGGAAACGTGCGCTTAGAATGAGCTTGACTACCACATGACAACTGGAACAGCATCACGAGCGATCCCGTACATCGGCAGACACACTCTTGACGCCGCAGAGGTTGAGCTCCTGGATGTTGCGCGCGTTCGCCGCAATGTACTGCAGCAGCTGATCACTGCAACAAGAAACACAGACACGGACAAATAGCATCATGTGTGCAAGAGTCAGAGAACGCAAGTCTAACTCAGCACGGTGAGTTTGCAGTAAATAGCGTACGTGATGCCGACGTTCCAGTGCAGGCAGAGGCGTGACATCGCGTCGCGCTTTTTCAGGAGCGAGATGACCGCGTCGTCCGAGACGGCGCAGTAGCCAATGCTGAGGCTGTGGATCTTGCGGCACTTGGACATGATAATCTTGAGAGTGCTGGGTACACAACACAACGCAGTTATAACAAAAGGTATTGATTAGCACATGCAACATGCTCCTCAACAGTGAGCACACACGCTGCTCACCTGTCCGTGACGGCGTGGCCCGAGATGTGCACGCGCGTGAACTTGGCGTGGTTCGGATGCTTCTCAATGAACTTCGTCACACCCTGCATCGTCATGTTGAAGTTGCCGCCGATGTCGATGCTCTGTGAAGGTAACAGGAAGATCGCGTCAATGATTTCTTGCAAGTTTAGAGTGGACAAACAAACGCATACTGCAAAACACAAGACACTGACTCACCTGGAGCTTCGGCGCATGCTTGCGCAGATGGTCGAGCGACAGATCCGTGAGCTTGCGGCAGTTCTCAATGTTCAGATCCTTCAACTCTACGAGGATTTTAAACACACACAAGCAAATCGCAGACACGTCGCCATCAGAAACGCAATTGGATTCAGTAAATGGAAGCAACCAAACCAAGAAAATCACAACATAATTGAAATACCTGAGCAGTTACGCGCGAGCACCTCAATCGCGTCGTCTGTGAGGCGGAAGCAGCCCGAAAGGCTCACGGTGTGCAGCTTTGGACAGATCGTCGAGAGCTACATACAGTACATCCACAATCAAGTCAATCCATGCGATTACAAGTGACAAGGTCACGCTCCACAGCCACATATCACGCCATAACGCAACACATTCGCGGACTGTACCTTGGTGATGAAGGTCGTGCTGATTTTGGCGCCGATAATCTCGATGCGCGTCATACTCGCGTGGAAGAAGCTGCCCGGTAGGATCTCGTCGTTCACGCGGCCGCCCTGCAGTAGCGCGCGGATGATCTCCTGCTTGACCTTGTGCGTGCGCGTCTTGGCCGGTTTGCCGATGCGGTGCATGCGCTCGATGGTCGCATCGTTCACGATCACGCCCGCGTGACGTACCGACTTGGTGATGTACTTGAGCACGAGCTTGTCGAGGCTCGGCACCTCGCGCCGGAACGCCATTGTTTGCCTGTCTTCCTCGTCAGTCTTCCCGAAAATGCGCTTTTCGGCGCTGAAAATGAAAGCATCGTACTTTAACGAGCATGCAAAATTGTACTTTATTGAGCATCAATATAATCGAACTTAAAGCGGTTATCTAGTGTAGACCACTCTTTTGTTTAAAAGCCTAACACCTTCCGTTTAAGTACGTATTCACTTCTATGTACCGTATTCCGACCTTCCGAGAAATGGGAAATGAAGGACCACTTCCAAAGAACGAGCAGCTCCATTTGGTGTTGCGCCCGCAGTCTCGACGAAGAACTGAAGCGCGCTCGTCCTGCGCGCTCTCTCTTAACCAACACGCATACATCGTCATCTACAGCCTCTTCCCTGCTATGACCTCTGCAAGATCTGGCGCGTCTGCACCGTCGTCACCTTCATCGTCATCGCCACCGCCTTCGCACCCGAACGGCGCGTGGTGCCCCGAGTTCCGCCCGACGCGGGACGAATTCCAGAGCTTCGCCAAGTATATGCGCACAGTCGTCGAGCCACAGTGCGCGCACATCGGTGTATGCAAGGTGAGTAGCTCGATGTGTTCGTGTCTGACTGTGCGTTGAATGCGCACATGTTTGTGTGTTTTTCGCTTTGATACATAATTATCGCAGCACACTGGTTCAGGTGCAACCGAATGCGCTCTATGACACGTCACTAACTCAAAACTAACGCCTCCGTCTATGTGCTTCTTCACAATGCGCAGATTGTGCCGCCAGAAGGGTGGTTCAGCCGCTCGTACGCGCTGGACGACCTCGAGCAGGTCTGCACCGTGACGAAGCCCGTGAGCCAGCACGTCGCCGGCAAGAAGGGTATCTTCAACGTCGACCTCGTCGAGCGCAAGACCATGCAGGTGCAGGAATTCAAGGCGCTCGCTGACACGCTCGGCCGCGACAAAGACGAGCCCACGGACCTGAGCGACGTCGACGAAGTGGAGCGTCAGTTCTGGAAGAGTCTGCGACCGACGATGGACGCGCCGGTGTATGGCGCCGACATTGTGGTGAGTACAATATGTGTACATGTGCCCCACTCGATGACGTACAATGGTGTTACCAAATATCTGATGATGTTCTCGTTGGGACGTATGCTGTTGTGCGTGACACAGAGTTCATTGTTTGGCGACGACCCTGCGCTCTCGTGGAACCTGAACAAGCTGGACACGATCCTCAGACGCATCGATCTGCCGGGCGTCACGCGCGCGATGCTTTACTTTGGCATGTGGAGGGCCATGTTTGCATTCCACACGGTGTGTAACCCCTATCCTAGACTAGCTAGGCTGTGGTTCTTCATTTCGAAAATACTAACCGTCAGAGGTCGCTACTTCTCTTTGGCATATGTAGGAGGACATGGACCTGTATAGTATCAACTACCTCCACACAGGGAAGCCAAAGTTTTGGTACGCTGTGCCGCCCCAGTCAGGTGAGAGTGGCTAGTTCATGTGCTTCATGATCGGGCTATTCTGTTCTGACGAATTTTATATTTGCATGCAGCCTCACAACTGGAACGAGCAGCACAGTCCATGTTTCCCGAGAAGCACCACGCATGCAATCAGGTTCGTAACGCCACCACCCAACTGTTTACTCTCGTGATGAACTACATGTCCCTCGATATGAGAGTTTGACATATGATTTGTCGTATGATTCGACAACTTCTTCAGTTTATGCGGCACAAGACTTCGCTGATCTCACCGAGTCGACTGAAGGAATTCGGCGTCCCGTTTTACAAGGTATCCCATACGAAGCTATCCGTTAAGTAGATGTGCCACGCCGCTCTTGTCGTTCGCTAATCAAAATGTTCTTCGATGCACTTGAAATCCCTAGGCCTACCAGCAACCCGGGGAGTTCGTGATCACATTCCCAGCGACGTACCACGAAGGATTCAATCTCGGTGCGCAAAATGGAAAATTTTACTAAGTCGTCTCTTGCTAATGGTGAAAGCGTACTTATCGAGTTGTTGGTACACTGCTGTGATGGTGGTTCAGGTTTCAATATCGCTGAAGCAGTGAACTTTGCGTCACTACGATGGGTACCCTTTGGCTTGAAGGCGAAGGTAGCAGCAGTGTCATTCACACAGCCCAAAGTTGAACAAATCTCCAATCTACCATGATACTGATTCATGTGCGTTATTGTTCTCTCAAACAGGTGTGCAAGTGCAGTCCCGACAGCGTCCGCATCGACATGGACGTGTTCCTGACAAAGCTCTTCGATGCATCTGACGGTAGCACGAACGGAGACACGCTCAGCGGAGACGCGTGGGTCTTTAGTTGCGCGTGCAGCAAATACTACAGCAGCGAAGACCAGAAGTACACAGTCGAGGTACGAACTTCCATTCGAATGACTGGAGCACTGTCATGCGTGGCTAATGTGTTGTAACGAATTGCTTTAGGACCAATGGTTTGAGTGCTCCGCATGTAAGATTTGGGCTCACCTCGGATGCGTTCATCCCGACTTGGTGCATCTCAAGGTTTGTTTGTTTTTGCTGACTAAGTGGATCTAGTTTAGAGACTGAGCCTGAAGGTTTATATTAGTGGTGCTAATGTTTCTTCCGATCTCTTCGTTCTAATGTCTTCTAGGGCGACGAATTGCCTCAGGCGATTCTCTGTCATCGGTGCAGCCCTGAAGAAATAATGACGCGATCCCAGGTGGCTCGCAAACCCACAAAGAGAGGGCGATCTCAGATACCAAAGAAATCGGGATCCCCACGAAAACCGAGCAAGCGCCGCGTCAAGTCGGTTGCTGACAGCGAGAGCGACTCGAATATGTGTGCATCGCCGGTCAGTGGGTCTCTGGCTGAGACCCCAACGGCGACTCCGACCAAACGGCGGAACAGCGTCACGACACCCAAGAAGAGCCTCTTGGTGAAGGGGTCGACGATCTACCTCAAGGATGATGCGGAGGCGAAAGTCGCCGCCGTCGAAGGCAACTTCATCCGCGTGCACTACAAGGTACGCTTCACCCCTATTTCCACCTCGAGCGCGTTGGTTTAGCGTAAGGCAACCAACTGAATGAGCTGTTGCGACCATTGTGTTCTATTTCTTCTTTAACAGGGCCAATCGGTGAACAACGACGAGTGGCTCCCGATCAACTCGAAGGACCTGCGCGAGCGTATCGTGGCCGTCTCGCCGCCGCTCAAGCTGAACAAGCCCAAGGCCGCATAGAGGAATTGCCATAGAGCCTCCCACATAACATACCAACAGCTTCCGCTTGGTCTTCTTGTCCGTGCATGTGTTTGTGCAAGCGCGATGATGGCCACTGGTTTCGCATTCAACGCACCTCCACGTTTCTCGGCTGCAGGTGGGAAAACCCACCAGACGTTAGACAGCAGCAGGGCACTCGCAGTTGCTTGTTCTGGTCCCGTCGTCCAGTGAAAAAAAGTATCTTTGACCGCCTTTTTGCTTCCACATCCGAGCGTTTCGCGATTTCGGAGCTCTTCCCAATTTCGCGACCTTTCAGGAGTTGAAGTCTGCTGTCCGTCTGCTTAGCGTGTCATCATCAAACCAAAGTATCCCAGAAGAGCTCTTCCGACGCACTACAATAGTAGCCCCTCACACCACCTTTTCACGAAAATGGATCGAACGGGAGAAAGTGACGCAGCAGAATGGCAGCGTGAGACCGCCTGCGCCCCTGTTGCTGCAGCCCCTGTACCACCGCTTCGACTTGGGAAGGACGTGTCCATGGGCGAGTATGACCCCGTGACTGGGCTCACGTACGTCACGCGTCAGCGCGGCCGTCTGCACTTTAACATGGGCGCGAACGCCATCAAGCAAGCGCACGCCACCGCCGCTCAAGCCAAAGCTGCAGTTCGTGCGCAATGTGGAACACAAGACCAGGACGGTGGGGAGGAGCTAAGCGATCTACAACCAGTGGCATCTTCGATCAAGGACGGCCTAGCACTTTGCTTGCGCACGGGCGCGTTCACGGGGCTCGCGCTCTACCCAGAGGAAGCCTACTACCTGCTCCAACGCGGCGCGCTGGTCATCTTCAAGATGGAGCAGCAGTTGTCTAGAGACAGCAACACTGTTAATGAAGTTGACCATAATGAACCAGAACCACTCAGCATCGCACGCTTTGCGGCGCTCTTGCAGTGCCACCAGAAGGTGTCGCTCGCGTGTCTGGACGTGTACGTGTTCCTAAAGGAAAACAAGTTCCACCCTCGGCGCCATCGAGAAGAGATCACGAGTGCAGATGCAGCTGATAGCGAGCTGAGTAAGAACACTGAGGTTGCGACAGCGATGCCATTGCAAGATGTGTCATCAGCGTACAGCCAGCCGCAGCATTTCCGTGCAGACACCGACCAGGCGTGTCAATTCGCCTTTGACGTGTGGAAGTCCACCACCGAGACGCTCTACATCCCCAACGAGGACCACAAGCCTATTCAAGACGAGTTCGCCTCTGCTTTAAATAGCAACACAACTGAAGAGGTACCACTTGAAGAACCCAAGAGCGCTCCGCCAGAGCCAGCACCAGTAATTCTGCGGCCATCGACATCCTCGTATGTGAAGCGTAAGAAAGACACAAGCACGAAGAAGCGCAAGGTCAAGCGACTGCGTCTCGTCTTCCGGGTGGTGGTCTGTCGCTTCGCCGACGCGATGCCGCCGCCCGTCTCGCTCGTCTCTTTGGTCGCAACGAGCGGCTCTCATCCATCGGCAGGGGGCGGCGCACACGTGCCCGTGAAGGTCGCGGTCGTGGATCAGGACAAGTCTGTACTTTTCTTTGAAGTTGGCTGAAGAGAGAGACCCACGAGCTCCAAACGAATGGTCACGGGTGCTTCTTCCATGGAAATATAGATCATGCTTTACGTCCGACAAGTCGTCCAAGTCTAGCAGCAGAGGCGTTGGTTCCGTGTTTGCGTTTGATAATAATAATAATAATAATAAGTTTATTTTTTTTTCTCGAGTTTGGGTGGAGGGGCGGCGCGTGTTTGCAGGCAAAACAGTACCAATACAAAGCACGCCACTCTCACAAAAAAAAGGTGACAAAAGGGTTGGCGGGCGGTCTAGGGACACGGCTCCAAGTCGACAAACTTGCGTTGAACTTGGAGCTGCTCGGTTCGTTGGTGGTGCGTTCGGATGATGGGATGGATGGGGATGACAGTTGGGGTGGGGACTTGTGGCTTGTTGGACAGCACAGAGGACTTGGGACTTCACATGAGATGGCTTCACAGGACGGAGCTCTTGGTGGTTGGTGGGAATTGGTTGGCTGGCTGGCGGCGCTGAGCTGACAGGAGACAACACTGCAAGGATGCCGACTGCCTGTTGTCGCTCGCTTCATGCTTCAGGCCGTTGCTTGCTTGGATGCGGCGCTTGAGGTTGATTCTTGGTGAGTTACTTGACAAAGTACCATACATTTAAAGACTGGAGGATGTCCGTCCGTCCACACGCTTTAATTGGACGGACTGAAGTAGCTCGAAAGGAACTTCTCCGGGTCCAGCACAAAGTCGTCGTCTTCGCTCAGGATGAAGTCCTCGGTGTCGCAGGAGCTCAACATCACGGACGACGACGGGGACGAGCAGCTAGCCGAGTTGTCGTCCTCGGTCGAGTCCGAGAACTGGAGACACTCGTCCGTGTACAGCGGCGAGAAGTGGTAGCGACCCAGAGTCAGCGGGGACGAGTCCGAGATGTCCATGGTAGTAGCGCAGTCGGGAATAATAGCACTTGAGGATTCAACATCGTTGACCGCAGCTACGAGGTCGAGCGGCTGGACCTTGAGCAGATCTTCATCATCGTCCGCGGCCGTGGAGAACCAGTCGAGGCTCTCCTCGTCGGTCAGCTGCAGAAGGTCGTCGTTGTCCATGGACGAAATACTCGTGTCCATGCCGCCGTCCAGGTGGAATGGGTACTCGACCATGGACTTGTCGTCCGCAAAGTCGAGGATCATGCTCTCGCTCGACGCGTCGTCAAAGTCCAGTGGGTGTGGCGGGATCTGGGATCGGATGGCGGTCGCACCATTGCGGCCAAAGACCGCACGATGCGCAGACTCAGGTCCCAACTCGGGGCTGTTGAAGCTCGAGCCAAAGAACTTGTTGCCGCCGGACACGGGCGCCTTCTGCTTGGGGGACATGTGCTTCTCGCGCGGGAACTTCTTCTCCTTCATCATTCTCTTTGGCAGACTCGGCAGCGTCATGCTGCTGCTGCTACTGGCGTCCACGTCCATGGTCGCATGGGTAGAGGAGCTAGCCATCGAAGCAGAGTCGTCATCCATCGTGAACTTGCGCTTGCGCAACATGCTCTTCTTCTTGGCGGGCGAGCTGGCGGCGCGCGGCGTAGACGCGGACGAGTCCGAATAGTCGTCGTCCGAGAGGTGGGCTGCCGACAATGAGGCCAGCGAGGCCGCCGAGAGAGAGTTAGATGAAGGCGAGCCTCCGTGCTGGTGGTGCTCGCGGTCCTTGGAGCGAGCCTCCTCCTTCTCGAGCTTCTGGTAGTACTTCTGCGCGTGCGTGCGAATCTGCACAACCGTGCGGGTCTTGATGAGCGTCGCAATCTTCTTCCATGCGCGGTATGGGAACGTCTCGAGTCCCTTGAGGAAGAGCTTGTGCTCAGCGTCGGTCCAGCGGCCCGTGTTCGCCTTCATGGACTTTGGGGACGAGGACGAGTTCTTGGGTGTGGACGTCGCATGGCCGCGCTTGCCGACCGGGGATGGCTCCGGGGACGATGGAGCCGAGTCCGTCGTGCAAGAAGAAGTCACAGGTGTGGATGGGGCCTCAATCGCTGGTGGCTTGATAGAAGAAGACGAAAAGCTCTGCTGGCTTTTGGATGCAAACACAGGTGGGGACGTGGCCGCGACCTTGGACGACGGCTCACGCGGGGAGAATGCAGCCGCGGGGGATGAAGAAGACGCAGAGCACGCGGACGACTTGGACGCCAGTTGGTCCGCGGCGTGTGGGGTCACGGGGACAGCCGCGTGGTGGACTGCGGACGAGTTCTCGGCTGAGACGTGCAGCGCGTGGTGGTTCAGTGTAAGGCTGTTACGGCGGTGCGCACTGGCGGCGGCCTGAGCTGCAGCGGCCGCGGCCGCGGCGCGCGTGACGCTCGTGGCGCGCGAGGCCTCAGACACCTTGAGCATCATGACGGAGTGGAGCACTGGCATGGGGGCGACTTGGGTGGCGTCCATAGTTGAGTTTTGCGGATTTGCGGACGAGAAGGGGAGACGGACGGACT
>JAASGO010001072.1:0-10716 GCA_023334245.1 Globisporangium cederbergense | reverse complement strand
TCAAGTGACTAACTTTTTTTATTAGCGTTTCGCTCGAACCTGTGAAAATGAATGCCGATTTTATCTCGTTTTGAACGGAATACGTTTTTGGTCGCATTCGCTGTTTGAGTGTAGTACCTGTGAAATGTTATGCTCAATTTTCAAAGAAATAACCAAAATTTCAACAAACGCTTTTGACGGGTCTTACACTCAAACAGCAAACCCGACCAAAATCGAATTCTCCTCTGTAAAATGTGACCAAACAAGCAGATTCGAGAGGGATTGCGATCCATTTCGGCGATTTACCCTACATCGACTGCTCGGCAATTTTTCCAACTTTTATGGCGACCGCCACATTCGGATCGCACTTTCTGGGGACGAAAATGATCGGCCGCCATCAATCGCTCGTGCGCCGCGCGCTGCTGCGTACTGCCACTGCCGCTGCCTCGACGGAGAGCGCTGCTCTCACGCAGCGCAGCTTCTCCTCGTCGACTTTGCCTCCTGCGGGCGGCGATGGCACCACACACTTTGGCTTCCAACAGGTGCGCGAGGAGGAGAAGAAGCCCATGGTCGCCTCGGTCTTCCACAAGGTCGCCGAACGGTACGTGTAGTCTGTTGCGCGTCTAGCTCTGTGCACTATGTATATACTGGCGTCCACTGCTAATGCATTCGCTTTGTATGTGTAAACAGCTACGACATCATGAACGACTTTATGAGCGGCGGCATGCACCGCGTGTGGAAGGACTCGTTCATCGACCAGCTGCACCCCGTGGGTCCGCTCAAGGTGCTTGACGTGGCCGGCGGCACGGGTGACATCGCGTTCCGCATCGCGCAGCGCCTGTCGACGCCCAAGAATGCGCACGGCGAGGGCTCGTCCATCACGATCTGCGACATCAATTCGTCGATGCTCGAGGTGGGTCGCGAGCGCGCCGCGAAGCTGCTGCCGGCGCAGAACCACATGTTCCAGTGGGTGCAGGGTGACGCTGAGCAGCTCCAGTTCGAGTCCAACTCGTTTGACGTGTATACGATCGCCTTCGGTATCCGTAATGTCACGCACGTGGACAAGGCGCTGGCCGAGGCCTACCGCGTGCTCAAGCCCGGTGGCCGCTTCATGTGCCTCGAGTTCAGCCAGGTGCCGAACCCGCTCATCCGCACGGTCTACGACGCGGTACGCCTTTTTTGCATAGTGTTCTGTGTTCGTGAGATGATGGCGGGTGGTTGGTGCTAATAGCGTGTGAATTTACTTGTTATTGCGCCGCGCAGTACTCGTTCAATGTGATCCCGCTCTTGGGCGAGAAGGTGGCGAACGACCGCGAATCGTACCAGGTGCGTTGCTTTTCTCTATGTTCCTGTATTCCTTTGAAGGTTGCTAACAATCCCTTGTCTGTGTATCTGGTGATGAAAGTACCTGGTCGAGAGCATCCGCCAGTTCCCGCCGCAGGAGAAGTTCCAGTCGATGATGCAGGACGTGGGCTTCCAACGCACGTCGTACACCAACTACACACACGGTGTCGTTGCGCTGCACTCGGGCTTCAAGTTCTAGATGCAGTAAGTGCCAAGTCTGTTGGCAAGGCGCCATCATGAACCAAGACAAATACCATTTTGCTGTTTGCTAGAGTCCCCTCCTGTCTTCATCGAAAAGCCCCTTTGCCGCCATCGCCACCGCCGACACTGCTATTCGCCAGTTGCTGATTTTCAATCGCCCTCGCGCGCGCAAAGTCGGCGCTCGCGCGCTGCTTCTCGCCCACCTTGTCGAGCAGAATGGCGCGGTTGTGATACGAGTACGCGTTCTGTGGGTCCAGCTCGACCACCTGCGTGTAGTCGTCGATTGCGTCGCGGAAGTTCTCCATCTTGGCGAACGAGTACGCGCGGTTGCTCAGTGTGCGCGTGTTGCGCGGGTCGATCTGCAGCGCAGTCGTGTAGTCCTGCACGGCTTCCTGGTAGCACTTGGTCTTGCGGTACGCGTAGCCGCGGTTGTTGTACGCCGCAACGTTCCTCGGCTCGAGCTGCAGCGCTGTGCTGTAGTCGCTGATGGCAAGCGGGAACTCGCCCATGTTGCGGTAGCAATAGCCGCGGTTGTGATAAAAGACCGCGTTGCCGGGCTCCATGGTGATGGCGCGCATGAAGTCCTTGAGCGCCTCGAGGTGGCGGCCCTGCTGGTCATAGCATAGACCACGGCTATTGTAGCTGCTCGCGGACTGTGGCTGTAGTTCGATGGCACGGTCGAAGTCGGCGACTGCCAGGTCGATCTGCTTCATCTTGTCGTACGTGCTGCCGCGGTTGTGGTACGCGTTCGCGTTCGCCGGCTCCACGCGGATCGCTGCCGTGTAATCTTCGATCGCCTCGTCGTACTTCCCCAGCTTGTCGTACGAGTAAGCGCGGTTGTAGAGCGACTTGAAGTGCCCGGCGTTGAACTGGATCGCGCACGTGTAGTCGTTGATCGCCCACTCGAAGTTGCCCTGCTTGCGGTGACAGAAGCCACGATTGTGGTAGAAGTCGGCGTTGTTCGGCAGTAAATCGATGGCTTTCGTGAAGTCCGAGAGCGCGCCGTGGTAGTCGCCGCTTCGATCTCGCGAGATGCCTCGGTTATAGAATGCGAAGGCGTTCGTGGAGTCCATGCCCAGTGCCATGGAGTAATCGTTAATCGCTGCGTCAAAGAGCCGCATCTTGTCATAGGCAAAGCCTCGGTTGAAGAACGCCTTGAAGTGTCGAGGGTTGAGCTCAATCGCTTTCGAGTACTCCTCTGCTGCCGCCTGAAAGTTGCCTTCTTGTCGGAACGCAAATCCTCGCGCGTGGTGCAGCTCGGCAGCCTCGAGTGCCGTGGGTGAAGCGGAGATCGCTGGCGTTTCCATGACGGCGATTGTGTTTCTCCGTTCTTGTGAACGAGAAGCTGTTGGTACAGAAGACGATAATGATGACGTAGTTGGGAGCGCGTGAACAGGGACCGCGATCACAGGCGCAGCTGCTAGTTTCAGTCCAGCAGTAGCTTTGGTACTAGCTGTGAAAGCTGGCGGTGGACCTGAAGAAGCGACATTCCTATTGTTGCTGGGTCGGGTACTCCGACTAGGCTCTCTCGCCACAGAACGAGCCGTCATGCCACCCGCAGCCGCGGAGGATCGCCCCCAGTGTGCTGGTGGTGCTGGAGGCGGGAACAGTGGGCTCTGGTTGTTGTTGTTGTCTTCATACTGCTGGTGCTGCTGCTGCATGTAGCTGTGCTTTTGCTTCGAGAAGCTCGTTGATCGGGAGAGCTTGAGTTGCTGCTGTTGCTGCTTCTGATGGATCTTCATTTTCTTGTCCTTAATGAGCGCGAGGTTGTAATCTTCGATGGCGCGCACGAAGTCTCCTTTCGAGTTGTAGCAGGATGCGCGCGCGTAGGCGGCGTTCACGTGCTCGGGGTTCAGATGAAGCGCCTGCGAGAAGTCGCGGATCGCGAGATCTACTTGGTTGAGTTTTGAGTACGCCAGGCCGCGCGTGTAGTACGCCGCAGTGTTGTTACTATCGAGGGCGGCGACTTCGTTCAGGTCCCGGATGGCTTGGTCGTACTTGGCCTGTTTGAAGAACGCCACGCCTCGTGCTAGCAGCACCTTGACATCGCGCGGGTCCTTGACAAGTTGGCTTGTCGATGAATCGATCACATGCTGCGGATCCGTGGGCTTGCGGTAGTAGTACGTACGGTTCGGGTGGCTCTTGGCTGCCTCCTCCGTTCCCAGGAAGTCCTTCCGCTTGAGCAAGACGGGCTTGTCGCTCTCGCAGTCCATCTCTGGGTTGCTTGCCATTGCACTGTGTGGGTGCGTGTGGGCTGAGTTTGCTTGTGTGGGATCTGTGAGGTGTTGTGTTGCAAAGCTCGTCGCCTAACCAACAGTCACTCTTTCGCGGCGTTTCGATCTGGAGTTGAAGCTTCGTCAATGATAGTTTACCTCCTTTTCTGTTCTATCGCTGCAAGGCAAAAAACAAAATGCACCATGTCAAAGCTTCGTTCTCATCTAGCGAAGAAAATTGCGCTTGCCTGCACTCTTCACGTTGCATCTTGTTATCACAGAGCACTTCATAAGCAGCAGTGATCTCGAAATGACTACATAGTGATCTTGTGGCAAAGAATTTGCAAATCAGCTTACACTCCGAGTCGCGGCGAGGAGAAAAGTCTTCTTGACCTGTCTCATTCTTCATCATCTTCATCGTCCTCCTCATCACTCGAGTACTGCCCGCGCACGTCGTAGTACTCTTCTTCCGGAAGCTCGAACAGAAAGCGGATTTCTCGGTTCGATAAACCAGAGGTATCACTCTGATCGTCTTCGGTGTCGTCACCTCCCTCATCGCCTTCTCCGCTGGCGTCACTTTCGTCCATTCCATCGTATTCCTCGTCGGAATTCATGTATTCTGACCCCAACTCGTCGTCCGTGTCGTCATCATCGTCGCTGTCATCGCTTTCACCGCTCTCGCTTGTCTCTGATTCATCGTCATACTCGTCGTCGTCCAGCGTATCCGAGTCGTCGTGGGCGTCTTCGATATCGGAGTCGTCTTCGCTCGGTTTCTTCCGCCCGATATCATACAACCGGCAGACCGTCTCGTCTTGGTCGTCCGAGTTCAAATAACGCCCCTCAACAACAGAAAGCAGCGAGCTCTTCGTGTCGATTGACAAATCGAAGATCGGCCGTTCCAGCTCGATTGTTGAGATATCCTTGTAGTCTCGAGCATCCAGAACACGGAACCAGGTCTTCAGCTTACTGCGTCGGCGATCCAGATCATCTCCCTAAGGTTGGAAAGACACAACGCATTGAAAATCATTAGCCACAAATCAGCAAACAGCAAGAAGATATGATACCACAACAGCAGCATGCACTCACCCCGGCATACGGATAGTAAGCGTACAGGATGTTCCCGTAGCTGTTGAACTTGACGTTACACTTGTCCAGCGCAGGGACCATGCGCAGCAGCTTGTATGTGCGCAAGTCCCAAATCGCAGAGTTCACGATCACTTCGTTTCCACCTGGATGGAAGAACCCGTAGCCCACGTTCGACAACTTGTCAAACTTGTACAGCGCGCGAGTCGGAAGCCTCGAATCCCACAGCATCCCGTCCGTGAGAATGGTTGAATCGCATGGAGAGAAGCAGCAGTTGGTCTCCAAGCCGTACTCATTCGATCGCATGCTGTCGCTGAGTTCTGAGATCACCTCACCAGTTGCAATGTCAATCACCACGGCACCTTTCAAGTCGCGTCGGCCGCTACTCTCGTCCTCAAGCACGAGGACTCTCCCGTCGAGCGCCACGATGCGATCACCGTAGTGGTTGAACTGCGGACTGATCACGGACTCGAAGCGCCATCTCGCAGTTGCCATGTTGTTCACATCCCACAACGCAATTTCAGTCGATCCGTACTCCGACATCGCAGCTGAGCCCGTGAGAATCAAACGATTTTGGCTCCCCATGTGCGTACTTTCATTCGTCTCCAAGCCAATGATCGCGCTTGACTCGGAATGACAATTCCACTGCTCGACAACGCTATCCGTGTCAATGTTCATCAACCGAAGCTCTCCGTCGTGACTTCCCATGAGCACTTTGCGCTGGTCTTTTCCGAAGAATCGCGTAATACTAACGCCGCCCCAATCCTCTGAACCGTGTGCTCCCAGTACGCGATACGGGCGATAGCGACTGAATACGTAGCGGTTGACTCCAGCATCTGCGTACGGACTGGCAAACGAATGCAATCCATAACGAGATCCAAGGCGGTTGCGATGGATGAGCCGATTGCAAATACTGAGGTTGGACGAAGAGGAGGCAGGTTGATCCGGGCAGTGGTGAACTGAGTCTTTGCCAAGAAGCTTGAATGGTGGGATGGTTGCAACAGGATTAGAGCACTGTCGGTGCTGCTCGCGAAGGTAGTGCGTGATGATTCCGTCCAGTTTGCTTCCGTGCTTCTGTTGATTTCCAAGCTGAAGCGAGAGGCCATAACCGGTAGCTTTCGAACCAGTTGCGGTTTTCTGAGGCGTCGTTGAGAGCACGCTGTCGGCTGGCAATCGCGAAAAAGCGAGCTGCTTCATCCCTTTGGTATCAAACAAACTGGAGCTCGCGAGTGCCCTCTTCACTCGTTTTCGACGTTGTCCCGGCGTCATAAATGGCGCCGCGCCAGTCTTCGAAGACAGCTTGGTTGCTCTAAGATTCAACGCAAAAGACGGGTCAGCCCCCGTGAGAGCCTCGACGTGTTTCTTGATCTCAGGATCTACCACAGGACCAGAATACGCCAAACGTGGCACCTTCGAAGGCCTTCGCGGCTCATCTGTGCTCAGCCCACCGTTTGTCTTTGTCGATGATGAAGGGAACGAGGATATGTCAGCGACAGCTCGGTTCTTCCCTGCTCTGGGTGACTGCTTCCCAGGTTGTGCCAGGGAATCCATTCGAGGCGACGAAGAACTCGGCTTATCTGTTGCTTCACCATCTAGTTTCGCTTCTTCAGAAAGTGTAGACGCAGCCTGATGCAGTCCTTTCGTCACGAGGTGGTCATGGATGAGACGCAGCAGTTCATTGTCGTCGTACGAAATCTTCGTCTGGGCGACGATACTTGCTTTCTCGATTTTCCGCACGGTGGGGTCTGTTGCCTCATTGATGACAACGTTGGGCGCACGGTGCGTGACTTGCGAGATCAAATCGAGCGCAGACTCGCGAAATCGGACGTGCAGATCAGCATTCTCTTCAAGAATCGGCTCGTTGCGAATCAGGTCGGACAACAGTTGGCCAATTTGCATCTTCTCCAAGATCTGAGCAATCTGCTTGTCCCTTGACAGTCCGAGAAGAGCGCGCGTGGCGAGAAGTCGGATGGCGTCAGCGTTCTGGACGGATCGCTTGTAGCGCAGCAACTGCGTGCACACTTTGATAGCGTTCTTCTCTCGGGCAAGCTTGCGCACAGGTCGAAGCACTTTGTCGTCTTTTGATCGAATACAACAGCACAACCCATTATCTGTCGACCCGTCAGCGCCATCGAAAGAAGGAGATCCAGCTGCAACATTGGTGGACTCGTTCTGCTCCTTCCGAGTCCGCATGCTTCGAGCCGTGAGGGTGAACTGCCGGATGTCCTTGTACGGGTGCTGCCAACAATCTTCGTTGTGTGGTGGTGAGACACAATTGCACAGAACTCGAAGAGCATCTCTGACCAGATCCGAGTCCCTTCCATTCGTACTCGTCGCGATATCGAGCAAGAGCGTAATGCCTGGACGCTTCGATACGTTCATGTCGTCCAGCGAAGCCTCCGTTGAACACACCTCACTCGACAACGCTGGAACCACCAAAGTCAGCACACGCATGGACTCCAAGCAGAATTGCGCGCGCTCCACTGACCACACACGAGTTGATGACGAGCTATCATCCGAATTGCCACTCTGGATGAAATGGCACATCATCGCTGCGACCTCCAGCATGACGAGAATGCCACGAAGATGAACCAGCTTTGCCGCTGGGGCCCACATTGTCCCACCAGGACCTGACGCGGCCGACCAAGAATTGCTCGCATTCGCGCCAGCGACACTAAAGCGATACTTCTCGTAGAAGATCAGATTCTGCTCGTGAGCTTTGTCGTCAACGTCAACGGGCTTGGACCACGAGAGCTTGGGCACGCGTGCTGGAAGTCGAGAAGCTCCAGCGGCTGCCGTCGGTATTGTGGTCGCTGACGCAGCCATGTTCACGCGGTTTGACGGGTGATTCACTTGTGCGAGCTTTCGGCGGAGGCGATGCACCACTAGTGCCAGGTGCACTCGCAGATATTGACGCAAGCACAAGCATGCGTCGTGCGACAGCTGCCGCTGCGCCGCAGATTTTGGGTTGTTTCCAGCTCGAATGATGTTCAGCAACGTGTAGAGACCATTCTGTTTCTCGAAGTAGTCGAGGATCGCCTTGAATGGCAGCGTGAGACCGAAGAAAACGACGGCATTCTGTCGCGCACGATCGTTCGGACTCGATAGCAACCCAAACGCAACCGAAAGCAGACTCTCTGGATCTGAAGTCAGAATCTTCTCGATCACCGTTGAAGACGACGCGAAGCCGTGCAGGCACATTGACAAACTTCGGTCGAGTAGCCCGATTTGTCCGGCTGCTTGCTGGAACTTGGTCGTCTCGAAGATCAACTCCACGCCCCCAGCTTCAATAAAGGAGAACGAGAACTTCTTGTGAGCAAGGAAATGCGACGTCAGCTTCATCGTGTGTGACAGGACCATTGGGTTCTTGCTGTGAAGAAACGTGATGATCGTCCCAATGATGTCTTCTTTGTGCGCCGGCCCAAAGAGCTCCATGTACTCCCCCATCGAGCCGATGCAATCTAGTGTGTGCAGCAGCTCGAGCAGCACGAGGCGCTTTAAGTCTTCTTCATGACGAGTCGGATCTGACGCCGCATCTTCACGCTCTGTGTCGACTTCCACTAGAACGTCTTCGCCGTTGTTCGATAACGGCACCGGGTTTCCTTGAATCGCAACGCGGTCTTCAGCTTGGTCCACTTCGGCAGAGCTTCCATAATCCGCTGCTTGTGCATCCACTTCAATTATCGAACTTGTAATCCTCAAGTTGCCTTCGGAGTGCTTCCGCTTGAGACCGCCAGTTGACTTCTGCGAGTTGCTTATTGCCGTCGCTGATGTCTTCCCTGGTCCATTGCCAGCTGCACTGTTCCGTTTTTGACGAGCGCCACTGTTCCGAACGTGCTCCTGGATATACTTCATAGCGAGTTGACGCTCCTTGTCCAGCTTAGTTGCGTACAAGCGAGCTCGCTTCAGCAATTTGATTGGCGTCTCCTTGTTGACAACGATGTCTGCGATTGATCGGTCGCGCAGACCAACAGCCAGCAATCCCGTCGCATAGCATCGCAAGGGCGGGTCAGTGTCGGTCGCGTACTCGCACATTCGATCCAGCATCTCTTCGTCGTACAGCAAGCGGATGATGAATCGGCTATGGACCGGCACTGTCGCCAGCAGCACTCGGCAGATTGCCGCTTTAACCCGATTGGCAGTGAGCTCATTCAGTTTTGCTTCGATCTGTTTGCATCGGCAGTATCACGTAAACACTTTGCTACAACAGCACACCAGAAGCAAATGAAAGCACGTACCATCGGGTAGAAGTCGTTGTTTTGATCCAAGATCTGCAAGAGATTTCCAATCAGATGACCTGAACATAATCCGCGAGTAGTTCTGAGTGAGCACCATTCACATCAATCGAGCGCACGTTGGCACATAGATGTATCCACTAAAGCGTCAAACGCACCTTCACGTCGATAGGGCGATGTTCGCTCCTTGCGGAACGACGTCTCCACATCCTCGAGTGTCTCTGCGATTCTAAGCGTCACAACAGCGCGAGCACGCACGCTTCGTCAACGATTTCGGCAAGCGAGAGACATAGAAGAAAACACACACAATACGAGCGCGTACATGTTGAGCTTCGTAGACAGCTCGTCGTCCAGTAGTGGCGGGTCGGCCGTCGTGATCTCCTGCGCAAGCTGTTCCACCTTGACCTCCAAGGGGTGCAGCAGGTCGTCCGCGTGCAGCATCACGGTCTCGCGGTGCGAGCGCGGCTGGGACTCGTCCTCGTCCTCGTCGTCCGAGTCGACGTCCATCTCCTCATCCTCCTCTTCGTTGTCTCCGTCCAGCGATGGGCTCTCGTACTCACGCTCCTCCTCGTGCGCGTCCGCCATGACTGCAACTTTCCTTTTTGCCTAACTGTTGCTGCAACTTCGAGAATGGCACGTTGGAATCAAAAGTGCGTCTACCAAAAAGGCTGAAAGTACGAAGCATATTCTAGCGCAAAAGCGGAAGGTCGGTGTCTGCTTACTCCAAAATTCTCCAGCGCTATGACTTGGTTTGTACCAGAATGCGCTGGGAATAAAGATGCATACATCAGAATCTGGTGTATGCATCTTTACTCTCCAACGCTATTGACTTGACCTGTAGGAGAATGCTCTCGAGAATTTTGGTGTGACTTAAAAAGACCAAATATACCCAAAATGCGTGGATTTTAATATGCTTACCACTAGTATGCATACAGCCAATACTGGCGAATGGCGCGTGTGGCATTGGCGCGCAACATTCGAAAGCGCATCTGAAAATGGCGTCCTTCTCGTTCAACTTCGCCGTAGAGGGCGACGCTGCGGTGGATACAGCGCCAGCAGCAGTATCTGTGACTGCAGCACCAGCTCAAGCTAACACTCCCGCTCCAACGCAGCACACGCGCCATGGTGAGCGCTTCGTGTGGCGCCAGACGGCCATCAGCGACAACGCCTTCACGTGCGTGCAGGTCCCGATCGGAAATGGTGCACCGCCAGTCGACTTCGATCTCATCAACACGAAGGACCAAGCCTTCCTCAATCAAATCGGCGCCATTCGCTCCATCCTAACCACGTCCGACATCCAGGCAGGCGTGTACGAAGGCGGCTTCAAACTGTGGGAATGCTCACTGGACCTGGTCAAGTACGTCGAGCTGCTGCTGCGAGACAGTCAGACGCCCTTCCGGATGCCGCGCAAAGTGATGGAGCTCGGATGCGGGCATGCGATTCCTGGTATTCATGCGCTCCAGCGAGGTGTGTGAAAGTTGATAATGAGTGCTATTGTGGCTGCGTGAATGCATGAATTCATGTTGTTTTCTGTGGTGTTGTAGGTGCAGAGCACGTGGCGTTCATGGACTACAACAAGGAAGTACTGGAGCTCACGACGTGCCCAAACGTGTACAAGAACGTCCGTGGTGACGCGAATTTGTATGCGAGAGCTTCATTCT
>JAASGO010001071.1:0-10717 GCA_023334245.1 Globisporangium cederbergense | reverse complement strand
GTACTATCTGTCAATCTCGCGCTTGAAGGACATTCGTGTGAAGATGGATGCTCACGTGGAAATCAAGAACGAAATCGATATCCTGAACAGCGATGGCTTCTGGTACGTCGCCATCCCAGAGTACGTCAAACCCGTCCCACTCAACAACCAGGGCAAGTGTATTGCGTTGGATCCAGGCATCAAGGCTTTCGCAACTGACGTCGACTTGGAAGGCAACGTGCTGGAGTTTGGACGAGATACCAAGACGCATCTGAACAAGTTACGAGCTCGTCGGAATGAAGCGCAGAGTGTGATGTCTACGTTCAAGAATCAATCCAAGAAGTCAACGCACCGACAGTATAGAGTGTACGCGAGAGCCAAGCGTACGTTCTTGAGCTGTACCGCAAAGATGAAGAACTGCGTGAAGGAACTGCACTACCAGACAACTGCATACTCGACCAAGCATTACGACGTGATCCTGCTTCCGATCTTCTAGACGAAGGACATGGTGAAAAAAAGCAGCGCAAGGAACAATCGGTTCAACGAAGGCATACTGAGTCTGAACCATTATCGATTCCGACAACTACTGAAGGCCAAGTGTGAAGTGAAGGGCAAGTCGGTTGTAGTGTGTTCGGAGATGTACACCAGCAAAACGTGTGGTCGCTGCAGTCGACTTCATCTCAAGCTTGGAAGTAATGACGTGTTCGACTGTCCGAAGTGTGAGTACAAGGCTGGTCGAGACGAGAACGCGGCGTTCAACATCCTGCGGTTCGTGAGTGCTGGAAGTCTGCAGGTCTTTCCCTAGACAAGAAGCGGATCGGCTTCTTCATCGGGTTATAGCGATGAGATGCGGCGGTGACAGTTTACTGTCGTCGCCGTGAAAACTCTGCGTGTCATTTATCTACTATTCTGTATTTTGCTTTGCGCGAATTTGCGTAGAGATTGGTAGAGGTTAGTAGAGAAACGTAGAGTTACTGTAACGGTACATGAATGAATCGCATCAGTGACATCAAGTAGAGTTGACCAATAGGAGCAGTCCAAGAGCCATATGACACAAGTTTGCACTTGTTCATACAAACACCAAGTATACTGAAAGTCATCAGTTCAGGGTGTACTCCATTGCAAGAACAATGGCTGTCACGGTATGACTGTGAACCGAGATATCAACGCGTCCAAGAACATGCCTTTACTTCTCCAGCTCAAGATTTAGAACAAAGATCGGCCTCCAGGATTCTACAGATCATGACCCCCTCAACAACAAGTGTCCATGAGTGCCGTAGCAATGCGGAGGCTCTTAATATCCTATAGGACAGCCTGCTAAGGCATTGTCACTGGATCGTCGAGAACAAACAATAAGTAGCTAACTCTAAGAGTACGTGTAGTATGAAAAACTCTACCTTAGTAGAGTAAGAGAAATACAAACGTCAGCTCAGTTCATGTAGTCGTCAATATCGTTGCCATCGTCAAGCCACTTCTGGATGCGAGATGGATGGTGCACAGCTGCAATGATTTCTTGCTTGAGAGGCGCACATTCTTTCTCGATCCGTTGGTAGTCGTATTCCAGAAATGGCGTCTTCCAAAATCGAAACCATGTGATTTTGTCTTGATTGGCAGCCAGCAACTTGATTGCAGCAGGGTTCATCGAAAGCTTGTCCCAATTGATCTTATCTTGATTGGCAGTCAGCAACTCGATTGCAGCAGGGTTGGTCGAAAGACATTCCCAATCGATCATGTCTTGATTGGCAGTTAACAAGCCGATTGCAGCAGGGTTCATCGAAAGCGCATCCCAACTGATCTTGTTTTGCTTCGCAGCCAGCAGCTCGATTGCTGCAGGGTTGCTCGAAAGTCCTTCCCAATCAATCTTATCTTGATTTGCGGTCAGGAACTCGATCGCCGCAGAGTTGCTCGAAAGCCAGGACAAAAGGATTTTGTCTTGATTCGCAGTCAGCAACTCGATTGCAGCAGGGTTCATCGAAAGACTCCGCCAACTGATCTTGTCTTGATTGGCGTTTAGCATCACCTCATAGATAGAATGAATCTTCACGTAGTTGTCGTCGTACTTGAGCACCATGATAGCTGAAGAGAGAGATACTTGATATGTTGTTATATTACAAATAATATCACGTGGTTTTGACCTCACGATGTGAATGCATTAAAAAAACAGCTGGCATTCTGAGTCCCTAAACTGGCTCATCAACATACAAACTCCAAGTGTATCGTCGTCCATCTCGGACGGGACTCGTGATGAGCAATTCTTGGCTCGGAGCTGCTATTGTACGGATTCTCGATGAGCTGCTCGAAAACTGATGAGCTCTTTTTCTACCAGGATTGCTATATGAAGGACTGCGGCCAGTAGATTCGGGGTTTTGTTTGGTAAACTTCAATTAGGGTTACTGTCCAAGGTTTATTTACCTTGCGTTCACTATGCCAGCATTTGTTGACTAGCGAATTGTATTGTATACAAACGACAAGTGAACCCGAGCAAATCCGTCACAATCGAATTGCAGCCGACCCACCGAGCCAAATTGTATGAGACTTTGTATACCTCCGTTGTTTTGTATGGCGAGTTCGACTGTGGTACAGGTATCTCTCAAAATACCGCCCACACAATCAATTAATATCCTCTTTAAAACGATCAGGATAGCATTGCAATCGCTTTCAAGAGGATTTCACAAATTCACTTGACTGTCACAAACAAAAAGCACGACTCTGCATCGACAGCATGACGACTGCAACGGCTCGCGTCCGCCTGACTCTCTCCCAGAAGACTACGCTGCGCGTCAAGCACGTGGCACACCCCAGAGATGACTCGTCGTGAGCTGTGCGAGTGGGCATTGACGGCTTTCGCGCTGCCACGCCCTCTCGCGAAGACGACGCTGCGCGATATTCTGAACAAGGCTGGCCGCGGCGCCGAGGACACTGAACTATCACCCTCGCGCAAAGCATCACACAAGGCTCGCTGTCCACAGCTAGAGACGGCTCTGGTCGCATGGATCCAGCGATGCGAGGAGTTGCGGCTACCGATCGTGACCGGCGCGACGATCCGCCAGAAGGCAAAGAAGATTCGCAGTGAGCTGCTTGTTCGTGGCCTCCCCCCTCACGTATCCAAGCAGCTCACCGTCATGACGTTCAGCGTCGGATGGCTCGCGCGCTTCCAGTCGCGTAACCGCCTGAAGTCTCGACGTGTTCACGGAGAGGCAGGCTCTGTGGGCCCCGCTGCCGTGGAGAGCGGGAGGGAGGCGCTGAGGAAGGCGACCGCGCGCTACGCAAAAAAGGACATATACAATATGGACGAAACAGCGTATTATTATTGCGCGGTGCCGAGCAGGTCAGTGTCTGCTGCGAGCTTCTCGGGGCGGAAACATATGAAAAAGCGAATCACAGTCGCTATCACTAGGGTTTAGGGTGGGTAAGCAAAGTGCGTGTGGTTGGAGTCGCTTGAATTGCAGCAGAGAGCTGCCCCCAACCTTGTGCGATCGGGCTCTCTATTGAGTGCTCGGCTCTCTGCGGCTCTCTATTGATCTAAAAATATCTCACTAGCCGTTTTTCTTATGACTTCTCAACTTAGTTGAGCGAATTATAGTGCTGCAGTCAAAATGAACAACTCCGACAATGCCAAGTACAAGTGCAAGGTTGTGAATGGGATGCAGTTCTACGATACGACGGAAGTGAGCTGCAGTCTCGAGTGCCCGTTCTTCATCATCGCGTTTAGCAAAGTCGGGAAGTGGATGGTCGCAGCGGCAAACCTTTCCCACAACCACGCGAAGCATATTGGCTCGTTGCGCCCACCGTGCGCTGAGGGTTTAATCCCACTTTCCGACTAACAAATGCGGAACACGACGCAGGACATGAAGGCGATTGAATCGATTGCTGAGCTCAAGATGGTTCCTGCGCATGCCGGCTTCGTGTTATCGATGACAACCAAAACCTTAGGCACGTATTTGAAGTCAAAGGGTATTGTGATTAGTGCCAGCGCGATCTCCCGATTGAAGCAATTCATTGATGACAAGTTGCACGGAGATCGGGCAGAGAGCTATCAGAAGCTTGAAGCGTATCTAGCACTAATGGCAGACAAAAATCCTGGTTCGGTGTGGCGATTCGAGAGAGAGAGAGGCGGATGGATCGACATTCAAGCGCGCTTTCTTCTTCCCGAACGTCGGGATTCACGTATCCCGGATGGCAAAACGTCTCTTCAGGTTTGACGGTGCTCATCTGAAGGGCGAAATGCACCAGCGCGGTGTCTTTCTTGTCGCAACTACCAAGGATTACAACATCTACATCATCCCAGTCGCTTTCACTCTAGTTCCAGTTAAAGACTGCGAGAACTGGCCCTAGTTTCTCGAGCTAGTTAAAGAGGGGCTCGGCGACCTGGACCGATTCGCAATCTTATCAGACAGACAGAAGGGGCTTCTCAGCACAGTCACCAACGTCTTTCCAAAGGCGGGAAACGATTCTGTCTGCAACACATCATGGACAGCATCTCGCGATCAAAGACATCACTGACAAGTGCAGAGCGAGACGTTATTTGCGCGATAGCAGGGAGTGACTGCGGGAACGACTTCAAGCTGTTTCGCAAGCAACTTGGCGACACAAAGGGAGCAGCAGCTGTGTATCTTGATGATATCGAACCTCGGCACTGGGTCAAGTATCAGTTTCAAGAGGAGTTCAAGCTGCTGACGTACGGCGAGGTCACATCCAACCTGTCCGAACAAGCTAACAACTGGATCTGAAACGACATGAGAAGCTCTAAACCCCTGGGCGTGTTCAATCGCTACTTCCTCAAGCTGGGAAAGTTGCTGTCGGAGAAGCGTCAGCTTGCGGCGGAGCAGGTCCGACGCAGTGGCTAAGTGAGTCTGATCTCACTGCTAAGCGTGAGACTTCAGAGTGTCTCTCAAGCGGCAACGACGTGCAACTTCATTTCGTGCATGGAGGGTACATACAACGTCCGACACCTCGGTCGCACGGCACCCGGGGGCCTGATTCATCCTTGGCGACTCGTCGATCTTCCAACCAAGGAGTGCACGTGTGGCGGGTGGATCGACGCAGAGTTTCCCTGCGTTCACGCTGTGTGCGCCGATGCTGCTGACGGGATGCCTCTGTCAGCCTAGAACGATCAAGACCGACTTTCAGTGGCGCATTTTCGTGACATCTACACCAAGCCGTTTTGACCGTGACCAACTGACGTCACACTTACGCGTGATTTGACACTTTGTATCCCGGCTGCTGCCGTCGTTCCTGAAGTAAGAGGTAAGCGTGGCCTGAAGCCGGGACCGAAGCCAAAGCACAAGCGAAAGAAAGCTGCTAGTGGTTTGTTGTTCACTAGTCCATCTGCAGTATTCATGCTTTTTCCCTTCACAATCAATACATGCTGCCTTTTGTATTTCAGTTTTATTATGCAACAGTGGCGTTCGGCCAGATGATGGAAGGACTTTGAGCTGACGCAGCTGTGTCTGATATATCCAAAGACGTGTCCTCTCAGTGGTGCACCACCCGAGTTCACGAGTCTGTAGCGCAAAAGCAGTGATGTGGCTAGACTCTGTACACCTGGAGCTGCTTAGATCTGAGATTTTTGACATGATGCATATTGAATCTCGTTCTAGAAGGAGCATCGGCCGATTGGACTTAATGTACTGGTGTCTAGTCTAACTAACTCTTCACACGGTGCGATCGCCTTTGGCAGTTCTATAGCTGTGTGGCAAGAAAGCAGTCTAATTGTAGTATATGCGCCAGGAGGGAATCGAACCCTCGACTTTCTGCACACAAATACAGGGCTCTACCGACTGCACTACAAGCGCGTTGTTTTTCTTACTAATATTCAGCCACACTTACTTTTGCATATCTTTCACCTTATTTCATAAAATTTAATCAACGAATTTATGCATTAGGTCGACCTCGAACCTAACCTGTACTGCCCCAGTATATGTACTTTTTGTATGGTTTGGGGTAAAAGCAGTAACGTAACGGAATGGATTGTTGCCGAAAATCGAACCCCTAAGGAAAAGTGAAAAATAATCATAAATTTTACGCTAAAATCAACAATTTAACCAGAAAACATGAGATCAAATCAAGCTCTATTCATTATAGTATTGGAGGGGCAAGATTGGTGCTGTGAAGGAAGGATGAGTTGTTGTATTTATACCTATCTATGGGGACCCCAGGCATGATCCAAACAGAGGCATGATGGTATTGATAAGTCCTTATACATTTGTGTGCGATGCGGTCTAAGAAGCTTGAATACGACCGAGCAATGTCTGTACGTTACGCTTAGGCATGAAGTGTATGAGGCGGCAGTTGTGCGGGCAAGCAGAGCGATCTTGTTCCAGACATTGTGGTGATCCGTGGTGGCGATTCCATAGTGGTCTGAATCTGGTGGTCGCCATAACAACCAGTGAAAGCGTTTCCGCGTTTCGACAAATGCGGCAGTGAATGAATGTGTATGGGGTGACCGAAGACGACAAATCGCGGTCACCCGACCAGCGAATGATGAGGATTGAAGTGCTCGTTCGAATGTGAGTGAGTGTACGTTTGGCTCCAACCAAGTGTACACCCACGATTGCTAGTCGCTATGACTGTGACAATGAGGTCTTGATGAAGAACGATATTGTCTGATCGGGAAGACTCAATGAGAGGAACCTTGGGCTGGGAGATCCCAGCTAGAAGAACTTCTCGTTGGGAGAATCCGAGAAAGATATGTTCGGTCAGAGAGATTGATTCAACGTAAGAGCGAAATTTGAAATGTATCTCCCCAGTGCGCTGCCGTGTTGACACCGCCGCCAAGGCGAAATTCAACCCGTCTAGGAGGGTGGTCGGATTCCTGTCTGTGACACGAACCGGGTACACAATGTGAGAATGACGCTTTTCAAAGAGAATGTTGCTTTACCCGTTGGCGACGTCTCTCTCTGATCAAAATATCTGAAGCTACTTTATCACAGTAGTATGGGCGAGTGAGAAGGCGCTGTGGGACGACGTCGACTGGCATCATGTCGTCTTCTCAGACGAGAAAAAGTAGAATCTCGACGGCCCAACGGCATGCGGTATGGTGGACGGACACACAACGCCCCATCCAACCCAACGTCTGTCGGCACCCAGGTGGTGTCTTAATCATGGTGTGGGCTGTCTTCTCTGGCGTCAGCAAGACGAATGTGAGGTTTTTGACGGGCAGGGTGAGATCCACGAAGTACATCTTTATGCTGCAATCGCATTTGCAACCAATGATTGGCTCAGAGACGCAAGTTTTCCAGCAGGACAACGCCCCATCCAACACCTCTCGTGAAACGAAGGAGTGGTTTGCCAGTCGCAACATCAAGGTTATGCCGTGACCAGCATACTCCCCCGGCTTGAATCCGATCGAGAACGTATGGGGCATTATGACGTAACACGTGTACGTCGGTGGGAATCAGTAGGACAATCCCCACGATCTTCAGATCACTGTCCAAGCAGCATAGGATGCAGTCACGTCGCAACAACTAGATACATTTGTCCAATCGATACGCCATCGCTGTGTCAAGATGCTGCAGCTGCAAGGAGGATACATTTCGTATTAGAACGCCATTTACAGCCTTTGTGTGTGTGTCTAACATCATTCTTCCATCGCATTGAGATTTGTGTTCACAAAGTGTCGCCCTCGCCTCCCCAAATTTGATTTGTTTCTATAAATGTGCCTACAAATCGATTTATTCAGTCAGAATTGGACAGCTGTAATGTTCTCTTTATTGGCTACATCTCTGTCTCTCCTACGTCAAACAAAACGAAAAATTGATTTCGATTGGCGAAAAATTGGCCTTGTTCACCAAGCATTATCGCGGACTGTACTTATCTTGCTGCCCGTATATACTGTAAAATGGACCATCACTCTCAACGTGATGGCCATCAACATTTTCATTTTTCATTTTTACAAACATTCAGAATAGCAAAAGAACAAAATAGCGTAAACATTGAGCACGTGCCTCACGTGCTGTAGGTTGAAGATTCATTGTAGATAGAAAAGAAATCAAAAGAACCCAGTGGGGGTAAAGGCAAGACAGAATCTGTGTCCTGCGACAAAGACACTCGTGCCTGTGTCCGACGACCTATGTCCTACCCACAGGGCGTCCTCTTGGACAAGAAACAAAGAGGTAAGAAGGCAGGAACAAACAAGCAGGTTCACATCTCTCACTTTTCAATTACCCATCAACAACAACAACCGCTTCTCCTCAAGCTCGCCTTCGTCCACTCTTCCCCTCCTCCTCGCCAAGCACTCGCCGCAGCACGCCCGTCCGATCCACGCCACTTCTCTCCAACTTGCTTCCTCGCTAGCTCTACGCCAGACCAGCGCTCATCTCGCTCGGTCCTTTGGCAGCTATCTTCAGTCCTCACTCGCTTAAGTGCGGGACGATCCTTACAGGTGCTGAACTTCTCGCTCGGTGATGCAGATTTCGATTTGCCGCGTGCAATGTTTGTTAACGGCTTTGTAGACAGTCAAGAGACTTATACTCGAGCTCGGAGTCCAGGTCTTCAGAGCCGCGTGGCACCCTTCGACGCGGGACGTTGTCAGTGTTCCGAAGTGACGTACGTCCTGGAGAAAGGTGGCGCAGAACCTCGTCTTCCACGGTGTCAGCCACTGGTACTCGATGTAGTCCCTCGTTTCGCTCGGTATCTGTGACTTCAGGCTGCTCCATCCTTCGAAAAATGCCTCACGTTCTAGTGTCTTCAAAACCAGGCTTGACCACGACAAGCTGAACTTCTCCCAGGTGAGCAAGTTCTACTGACGAGTGTCTTCCATCAGTACCGGAAACAGCGACTTACACTTCGCGAGAATGTTCTTTCCGATATGCCACGCACAGAGGATGTGTCTTGCCACGGGAAACACTATCTGAATCGCGTTCATGAGTGCCAGTTCACGATCCGTCACAATGGCTTCGAGCTGAAAATGCTCCCCGGCAAGCTCGCGGAAGGCTTTGAGCGCCCACTGGTAGTCCTCAGTCTTCTCGGAACGCATAAAGCACACTGCAATGGTGAACGTGTGGTTGGTGTCGGTGTGTCCAACATTATGTAGAAGCGACATGTTAAAGCGATTCATTCTGTAGATCGAGTCCATTTGAATGAGGTCATGGAACTTGGCGGTCAGCTGCTCCGAATTCTTGGGCATGATGAACAGGTGCGTACAGCGACCGTCGTCGTCCAGTTTTAATGCATGCTTCATATTCGCACTCACGAGCTCGTCAGCTAGGGCCTGCATCCCTCGGCGTCATTTGAGCTCGTCTGCCTGAAGCTTCTGTCTTGCGTTCATTATGTCACGTTCAATGAACAATATCGTCTTGTCCGATGTCTGCAGAGCAACCAGTGTTACTTTCACGCTTACTCCAGCATCCGTCATTGTCTTGATCAGGTCGAGTTGGTCCGGTAAAATGCCTTGGGCGTTTCGGAGCGACTTGAGGTCGGAGGTTGGCTCATGGTTGTGTAGGACGTAGCCAAATTGAATCATCCACTGAGTGATCCACGCGCAAATCGACACTTTGAACGGACAGCCACATAGATGCGTCTTGGTGTTTCTGATGCGGCTCGTCTCCGTCAAATGTCCTCTATAGTTCTTGTACTCCCCTGCACGTCCATATACAAAGGAGTAGATTGTCGCGATGAAGTCCTTTGTCTGAGCCTTATTGTCTCTCTTCTTCTTCACTGAGAACCCCTTCAAATGACAGTAAATTCTCATGGCAGCAATAGCAACGTCGTGTGATGCGAACATCACCTCAGAGAAAAACGCGGGGTTGACCTCGAAGTCAGACTCCATTTCTTGAACGGGTTTCGGCGTCGGCGGCGCAGAAGAAGCTAGTGTGCGGCTGTCTGGACGGCATCGAAAGCTGGCGAGCACATCTCTGCGCTGAAATCACCGAGTGAGTCCATTAATATGTGGTAAACGGGTGGTATATATAGAAAAGAGTGATAGATGTGAGATACAATCGATCTTTGGTTCTGCATTCGACCTTCAGTCACACCGCCGGCTTGCTCCTTTTTCAGTTTTGGAAGTCTTGACTAATGCATGCACTTATAGGAGGCATTGTGTAGCGTGGTTTACATTATTGAATAGAATGGTTAGGATACCCTCTGATATTACATATTGCATAGGCTGCGCATAATATTTTATAGTCCACCTACAGTCCGTTGATAAATTATAGACGCACCCCCAAGATATCTGGTATCATATGGAAGTCTTATGAATGGCAAGTAACGTTAGGATATGAAGTTCAGGATACAAAGCGAAGACGATTCAGCTCTCTTTGATAGGAGATTCAGTCTTAGTTTTTTGAAATTTCAAATGAGCAAATGTTTATTTGTTGACAAATTATAGACGCACTTTAGACAGGATGACATAATAGCCGCTGGGAGCGTCGTTCACAATGATAACTTGAGCCAAACGTGTCGGCATCGAGTCAAAAAGCGTTCAGAGGCAGCCAACGTCGATTTCGGCCCATGCTCGCACGATTGCGTCCTTTAATGACGCCTTCGAGAGAAATTGGCGGTTGGAGTACACTTTTCGAGCGAGAACACCCCAAACATTCTCAATGAGATTCAAATCTGGGCTCTTGGCGGGCCACTCAATCACATCGATACTCTGCTCCTGTAACGGGGTACACCCGTTGGGTTACACCGATGTAACCCAACTCCTTGCCGAACACTGTTCGCGCAATTGCTTTACGGCCGAACCAGAAGTTCGCCCTCTTCTACATTCTAGTTCTAGCTGCGTACCTACGACAGCAAG
>JAASGO010001070.1:0-10743 GCA_023334245.1 Globisporangium cederbergense | reverse complement strand
GGGGCAGGGGTGGCAGGAGCAGGGGTCACTGGAGCAGGAGTCACTGGAGCTGGGGTCACTGGCGCTGGGGTGACAGGCGTGACTGGACCAGGAGTGACCGGAGCAGGCGTGACAGGCGCTGGGGTCGCGTCGTCGCCTCCGAAGCAGCCGCCGCGCGGGATGACTTCTTCGGCAGCGCTGAGGCCGGAGATCGCGGCGCAGGCGACGGCACAGAGAACGAGGCGGGCGAAGGTCTTCATGGGGAAATACTTCTTGGCGCGAGAGGGCGAGAAGTGGAATGAGACTCACGTCGAGTGGTGGTTCGCAGTGAGCAAGCACAAAAGACAGGCGGGAGGGGGCTGTGTGCACAGAGTTCAGGCCTTTAGCGCGGAAGAGTCGACAGCGATGAGGAGGGGCCAATGCACAAGAGTGTTGCCAACACGCGCACAGAAACGAGTCGCGATCTATCGCACCCATAGAAACAGCCATACAAGCTGACATGATGGCCCGGCGCTGCGCGGCCCAGGTTAAGATGGTTAGCACGCCGAAGGTGACACGGCGGCGCGCATGCAGCGCAAGGGAGATTCGCTGCAAATCATCGTTTGGTTGGGTGTGCTTTTCAAGCGGGTGGTTTGTCTAGGGAGGCGCTTGGAGGTGTTGCGATACTGTAGAGCGTTATGGACCCTGGGAGATCAATGGGGACGCGAAGAAGGTGTGAGTCCAGGCTTTTGGGAGCTGATTCCGTGCAAGGTTTCTGTCCTTGTTCAACGGCTCGTTTTTGCAAACAGGGATTGATGATTAATTGAAAGGATTATGTTTATTAAACGGGTTTAGCTCTGAATACACGATTGCTGCTGCTGACACAGTATAATCGACAGATGGACAAGATTTTAGCTTCTTTTGGGCCACAAATTAATCAATTTTACAAATATATTCTTTTGGCAATAGCATTTCCCCAATTCAGATACTTGATCCCAGCTCTGCGTGAGATCTGACTGAATGAATGTGTGCATGGAGGAGACAGTCTGACAGAAACCGACGACGAGTCAAAGAGTGGGCGGTCGTTGAGTGGTGAGCGTGGAATGCTCGTTCGAAATTCCACGGCGCTTTCCTCTGTTTGGCTTGCTTTGCTGCTCGCTGGGCGAGTATGGACTTCATGAGCAGGCGATTGATCAACCCCATTCATCCCCAATTGCTCACTTCTCCTCGCTTGGGAGGGTCCTTCTGAATGCGCGTGGAGGGAGGGGTTCAGGCCAAGGTCACGGCGTGTCGACGTCTGCGTTTTTGCATGTTTGGTGAAGGTGGCGACGAAAAACAAGCAGATACCAGCGCATCCCGCGTGATTCGGGCGACGTGGACGCTAGAGATTCACTCCTGCGGCGCTCAAGTCACCGCCAGAAAGCAAATGCGTCGGTTTTGTGAGAGCCAGAACATCGAAAGTGCATCTGAACCGGTCTCACTCGCTTATTTGTGCGAGTGAATCTGGTGGGTGTGGTTGGCGCAGATTACAGTAACGTGTCAGCGGAGACTGATCGCAGCGCGCCATTTGCACGAGAGCGTCTGTGACGCCACACACACACAAGTTCAACGTCGGTCCCGCATTCTGGCTCGACGTCGCTTCGAGCCACGCCTCTTGGATCGCGAAAGGACACTCACTCACTCAGATCGCACATGCAGCGCGAGAGCGAGCGAGCTCCACAAACAAACAAGCAAGAAGAAAAAAAAAGATATCGTGTCTTAGAAGTCAGTCGCGTCTAAAGATATCGCAACTTTGAAGTCAGTCGAGCGAGCTGAACTCTTCTCGATGAAGCTGCTTTTGGATTCGTACTTATGTGGGGGCGACGTTGAACTTGCGACTCGGATACAGTACGATCGGTCGTTTCCAACGAAGAAAGCAGTTTGTTTGGCTCCGTTTTTAAATAGGCGCTTGAGAGCGACTGCGGTGGTTTCGCAGCCGAAATAGCGCAATCGCTGGATCGCACAAGCAGAAATAGTGTGGAGCAAGCGAGCACGCGCGGCCAGCAGCAGACCCACCGGACAAGCGAGCGGCTCACGCAGCAAGAGAGACTCGCCACAGACGAAATTGAACGCTGTCGTGCAGGACCATAACAACAGACACACGCGACATGTTCGACGACCTGCTCAAGCTCTTCCGCAACAGCCCGCGCTGGGCAAACTCGCCGCTCGCGCGACGCCTCGGCTTCAGCGCCGAGCTCTCCTACGAAGAGGAAGAACAAGGTGAGTGTGCGTGCGCGTGTGCGGCCTCCTGCTGTTGCTGCTATGTGGTGGCGAAACTGCTCTGCTCACCGCACGACTGTCTCTCTTTCTCTGTCTTTTCCGCAGAGGATCTCTCCAACTGGGCCAAGCTCGCCACGTCGGGCAATCGTCCCCCGGTGCGCAGCGGCCACTCGGCGCTCGTTGGTACGTGCCACCCCAATGTGAGCATGTCTAGTAGACAACTGTTGTGGCTCACTCCTGCTATTGTTTATGCTGCGGTCTATAGTGAACGATGTGATGTACGTGTTCGGCGGATACAACGAAGGGAACTGTCACAACGACATCTACGCGTTCGATCTCATTCGCCACCACTGGACGCGCATCGAAACCTCGAACGGGATCTCCCCAGGTTAGCAAACAGTGTGATTGTGTGATTGACAAGAGGCGGTCATGTGCTCACGATACTTTGCGTGCTGTAAAACAAATATGTAGACGGCCGAGCTTCTCACGCGTGGTGCGCCTCGACAGACAAGACTAAGATCTACCTTTTCGGTGGATCGGGGCCGCACTGGGGGCAAACAAACATGGGCAAGCTGCTGCAGTTCAACATCCGTGAGAAGAACTGGACAATTGTCGAGGCAGAAGGTGCGCAGCCTCCGCCGGGATATGGCCAGAGCCTCTGCGCGATCAACAACAAGCTGTACCTGTTCGGAGGAACTTCCGGGCACGTGTACGTGAACGATCTTTACGTCTTCGATGAGGTGACCAAGATTTGGAAGAAAGAGGAAACGAATGGACGGCGCCCGAGTCCGCGCTACAAGCACCAAGTGGCTGCGATAGACAATCGCATGTACGTCATCGGCGGTGGTCTGTACGATCCTCCAAAGGGCCCCATCGACTCATACTTCTTGGACGTCGACACGCTCACCTGGTCCGATCTCGAATGCAGTGGCGATATCCCAAAGTCTCGAATTGCGCACACGATTTCCCAGATGAGCGGTGCTCCGCATCGCTTGGTCATGTTTGGCGGCCGTGATGACACAGGAACTCGACGCAACGAGCTCAGTGAGCTGGACATCAAGACTGGTGAATGGCGGATCTTTGAAGAGGAAGAAGGTTGTCAGCCAGATGCGCGCGACTTCCACACCGCAGTGATCCATGAGGACCAGATGTTCATCTTCGGTGGCTCAAACGGCGTCGAACGCAACAATGACGTCTTCCGCTTCACGATGGTGCATCAGCCATCAACGCTTCTCATTCTGGCAATGCAATGTTTGCGTCAGAACCTGCCGTTGATCCCGAAAGAAGATATCGAGTCACTGCCGTTTGAGTTGCGTGTCGGAGTGGACCGAATCAACCCGCATGTCCGCTGCTCGTACAACACGACGTGGTACGTGCTGGATCAGCAGAAGTGCTCCACAGCCGCTCCTCTTATGTAGGATAGATACATTACATCAATCTCATAGACTTCATATTTAACGGAGAAAGTAAATTATTATGATAAAAAAATTGCCCATAAACGAACGGATGTGTGTTTTTCTGGAGAGAACTGGTGCCACCGTCGTCCAGCTTAGTCCTCTCCGTCGGCAACGCCACCTGCGCATAGCTGAATTGTGCATTCAGCCTCCGGCATGCATGGACTGTCGATCACTTTGCTACAAAGAAAATGTTAGCCTCCCCCGACAGTCTTCACGAAACGCGAATACGTTTGTTCGTACCAGATTCGGTTGTCTCCGCGACCTTTCTTCATCTACAACAGCACTCCGTTAGAGTTGCTCCTTCACATCAACTTGAAGAAAAGGAAACACATACCAAAATCCGTGTGTGGACTGCATGCGACATCACGTGGCCACCTGTGCGAGCGGAATGGCTGGTCAGTTCGCTTCTTCAAGAAAAGAGAGAAGTAGTAGCGATTTCAGTACCCACCGACAGGTTTCAAGACGGGGCCAAACATTGCGTTGGCACCGGGGTCTGCCATTACTTGATTCACGACGAGGACCGCGATGTTGAACTCCTGTTGAAGAAAGGATTTGTCAACGTCAGTAGGTAGCAAATAAGATACTCTTGTGGAAAGTTCTCACCTCTGCATGCTTGACCAATCGAATCAAGTGTTGATTCAATCGCTGCTGCCGCTCACTCAGCTCTCCTCTTTAAATCCACAAACATAAGGCTTAGGTCTCGGCATGACACCGATCGCAATTTCAAATGGAGGCTATCACGCACCTTCCGGAGAAATCAGTTCGGAAAAGAGCAGTGACTGAATCAATGATCAGCAGCTTGAATGGTCCTTGCTCAGGGTCCTAGAACGATCCATTAGAGGTGAACCTAAAATATGCTTTAAGGCGCAATGAGCTTACCGCGAAGAGAACACCGAGTTTGACGACAAGATCCATTTGAGTGTCGTGGCTGTGAGCTCTGATCACAGATGTTAGATCACGAAGAAGATGCCCATTACGACTGATAGAGAAGGACTACCTTGCAACGATGATGTTGTCCAGGACGTCTGCAGGGTTCTACCGTGCAAGATGAGCACCCGACTGTGAAGTAGATCGTCATCACGAAGCAAAACTGCAGTACTTACCAAATTGTATCGCTCCTTCGCGATTTCAGCAACACGGTTCTACATAAAAGAAGTCAGCATGCGTTTGCGCAGTGTTGGACAAGCAGTAGGAGCTTACTGGACGAAAAGTTCCTTCTGTGTCGACAAACGCAACTTTCCCTATCGATCATGACAGACCTTGCGTGAGCCTTGGTGAACACACTCGGAAAGATACAAATAGTACACAGTACCTGCTCCTCCACCTTGAGACCGGGGCAGCTGCGTTGTGACGCAGAGCTACAAGAGAGTAGAGTAGTCAGACATCCAAGACTCTCCTATTTTGAAGCACAAGCGTTCTTCGCCCACCGTGTGGCAAAGCTGCGTTTTCCCAGTCCGGAACTCGCCGTGAATCTACAATGCAAAACGTCGAGCCTAATCAGCACTTGCGCGTAGGTTTTTGCTGAATAAAAGATATCATACCTCTGTGACCGACATGGTTTCCAAGCCGCCTCCAAGAATGTGATCGAGTTCTGCAGATGCAAAGATTAGTTGGTTTACCACATCGGTATGGTGATCTGGTTCAACTTGGCAACGCACGCTTGGCTCCAGTGGTGATGTACGTCTTGCTTTTGCTTTTTTGATAGAGTGTGCTGGCTGACACGAATCCCATCTTTTCGGGTAGGAGCTGTATCAACGGCAACGAAAGAGTTGAGCATCAGCAGGGTAGAGTAATGATAATGAAGACATACACGCGCTCACCTTTCGCCCCGCTAGCAGAAGCTGTAAAAAGTTCAATTTCAGAACAACAGCGATAGCGAGCTGTGTTGAAAACGCGTATTAGCGAATCACTTACCTTGTCGACTTTGGCTTCACTGATACCCTTCACGGCGAGCAGCTTCTTGTGCGAAACCTGGAAAAGTTGTCCAATCGTCGCAAAGCCATCTTCTTTCAATTTTGCGATATCGGTGGCGTTGATGCCTGCGTCCTGAAGCAAATCGATGGGTTCGTATGATCGCAACTCCTCTTCTTCGTCGTCGCTGTTCTCGATAATAGCAGGTTCGACTTGCTGGCTGGCGCTTGCTGCCTGAGCTCGTTCTCTGCGCCCGCATGCCACCAAGTCAACACACGGTTACGAGATCATGTGCATTCCCACTCAGCTCTTACCTCTTGCCGAGCGCCATGGGACTCTGTTTCTTCTCTTCTGCTGGTGTGTCTATCGCTTGTGTGGAAAGCGGTAAATGCGGAAATGAGGGAGTTGAAGCCCGCACTGGGTGAGCGAGCGTGCGTGCGGGGTGAACGTTGCAAGAATGCGGGCTTCAACTTCGAGATCGAGACCATCACTCCCACTTCAACTTCAAATTCTTCGCTTAAAACCGGCCAAATGTGCAAAATCTCATGTTGTCTCTATTGAGTGTGAAGTGGGTGGGCCTCTCCTGCGTGAGCTCTGATGCTTGATTGTGTTCTTCCGTACCAGCGCAGATGGATTTCTAACGGGCATGCACGTCCCCGATGCCGAATGGTCCTCACGTGCTTGCACACGTTTGTCTTTCTAGTAATACCGACCGCCTCGCTGCATGTGGATGTCCACGATGCGCCATCGCAGAGCCTCCTGAGCATCATCGTAGTCGCGCTGGAAGGCGAAGATGTAGTAGTACGCGAGCACCTCATCTTCCGCACCATCTACGACTTCGCCCTCGCGGTTGCGGATACAGTTGATCTGCTGCGCCTGGAAGCGGAGGAGAATAATTGGCGCCTGTTTGTCCTCGGCCTGTGAGCAGCAAGTACACATTTTACGAATCACGGCATTAGCATACACGCGCATGCCAGTAAACATCAGAGCACATATCTTCATCTCGGCGCACCGTCGCTTCGATCACATCGACGTTGTCGATGCTCAGAACGTTCGGATCCATGACCAAGCCTTCGGTCTTGCGCTCACGAATGGCGATATTGATGCGCGAGTACGCAGCTTCACCGAACCACTTCTTTAGGTCTCGACTATTTCCACGCAGAAACGCTTCAAGCACTCCAGGCAGGACGATCGTCTCGATATTCTACACAAACCAGAAGCACACGTTAGACAAACAGTATCTTCCTCCAACAATAGGCTTGAGTCTTCGTACCTCCTTCCATTCCTCAAGAATAAAATCTGGCTCAGCGCGGCGAATTTCCCTGCAGGTACATTCACAGGTCAGATTAAATGTCAATGGACGCTTACCATGCATGTACGTACGGACAGCACTTACTTGATAGCAACTGCCATTGGAGTTTCGCCGAAGAGGCCGTCGTAGATCGAGGACATGCGGTACACCCAACTGCAACCATGCAGAACAAGAGAAAGAGACGAGGGCCAGCCATTAACTACCCATGCAATAAGAGGATAGAGCAGCAAGAAAAAGCCTTACGGGTTCTGACTGGTCTCCCAGAACTCGAGAACGTCTTCGCGCGCATCACCGATCTTGTCCTTCGCCAGCTTTGCTTTCTCACCGACTTTCTTACCCGCCTCTGTTCGCGCAGCCTTCTTCGCAGCATCGAGAATGCCCTGAATGATTGGAGCTTCTCGGAATCGAGCGCTCACCTTTTGCCACGCACTTTCATCCTCCTTGACAGAAACAAGCGCGCTCGACCCGGTGTACTCAGGCACTTCTTCATCCGAGTCAGACGCAGCAGGCTTCGTATACGTGGGCGTCTTGACGGACGAAAGCGCTTCGTCGACCGAACGCTTCTCCTTGGTACCAAAGAGCTCGCGAGCGGCATCTCTCCACTCCTCACGCCACTTTGGCAACGCGTTTGGGTTGATGATCTTGTTACGCTGCTGTGCGAACCCATCAAAGATGTTCTTCACAAACGCACGGGCACCATCAATAAGTGACTCGGTCTTTTCTTCGCTCTTCTCCTGCATAAGCAACCATGGCCATAAAGTGCTGCGTCAGAAAATTTGTGCAGCTGTCAATATGCAATAACAGCTTGCGATAGAAAACACACCTCTTTCGCGCCTTCGCTATCAGCGGCTCCGCCTTCGGCAGGCTTGTCACCCTCCGTGGTGCTTTCCTTCTTGTCGTCCGTGGTATCCGCGGCAGTCGCAGTCTTTACGTTCTCCTCGAGCGTCTCCTTGAACTTCTGCGACGCACTCGTGGCCTGGTCCTGCAGGTTCTTCGCCGCCTCCTCGGTCTTGGTGGTCACTTCCTGGTACTTCTCCTTGGCGGCCTTCTCTACCTCCTTGAACTGCTCCTTGGTTTTCTGGAGCTCCTCAAGCGATTTCTTGAGCTCCTCGTTCTTCTCCATCTCGTTCTTCAGCTGGTTCTTCAGGTCGGAGAAGAAACCCATGGTGCGGCGCTGGCTCTGGCCGTGCGCGCTCAACTGGGCCGGCGTGCAGCGGACAGCGACCGCGGGCTTTCCATGGCGTAGTGCGGCGCGAGCAGCGTGGCGCAACATCTTTCTCGTTCCTGCCAATCTCTCTCTTGAGCTCGCACGCGTTCTCAACCACCGCCACTTCACACAAATGGGGTTGGGCTGAATTTTTAAATAAACATTTTTTTGTAAAATTGTTTTTTTCTCTAGACACTTCTTTGGTACAGTGTACTTGGATTTTGTATTTCCTGTGGACTTTGACCCACTTTGACTGCTTCGTCTTTGTATGGCGAATCTCCCCTGTGCAAACATACTATTCTGGAGAATTCGATCGAGCTTAAAGCTCAGAATCATCAGGGGGTCATAGAATCAGGCATTTCTGATTCCCTGGTTTGGGAATGCATCTCCACCAGCCAACCAAACAGACATGATTTAAGCCCACTAATCTCTAAAGCACTTTCACAATATGCTATTTTGTTTTAAGCTTTCAATTATGGTGCTCGCAGACAACAGATATTTTCGATCTGTGAAACGTCACGTTCGGTTGGTGGCCGAGGCCGATGGCCTGTGCCGTTTCTAAAATCCGTGTCCCGCTCGTTAGTTGCGATATTTGCGGTGGAAATGACAGGCGCACGCAAGAAGAGCAAGACCGGCGCTACTGCTGCGAAGGCGGCGGCGACCTCAGCGACCGCTGTTAAGGCGGACAAGCAGGCGAAGAAAGTCGTGGCTAAGGCGCCAGAGTCGTCGGATGAGGAGGAGCTAGCGTTCGAGGATGACGACGAGGAGCTGCAGTTCGAAGACGACGACGAGGAAAAGGAGACCGTGACCGACGCTCAACAGCGCGAGCGCGAAGAAGAGGAGGAGCACGAGACTGAGCAAGCGCTTGCTGAGGTGGCGAACCACACTGCGAACGAGGGAGGTGTGGATGAACGATACTTCTCTGCCGAGGAGTTTGCGTCCTTGCCGCTATCGGCGCCAACGCGCAAGGCGCTGGACGAGATGGGTTTCAAGAAGATGACCAAGATTCAGGCCAAGTCGATCCGCCCGCTGCTTGCTGGTCAGGACCTTCTCGGTGCCGCCAAGACCGGTTCCGGTAAGACGCTCTCGTTCCTGATTCCAGCGATTGAGCTGCTCCACAAGGTCAAGTTCACCCCTCGCAAGGGCACGGGCTGCGTCGTGATTTCGCCAACTCGCGAACTTGCGCTGCAGATTTACGGCGTCGTGCGTGAGATCTGCAAGTATCACTCACAGACCCACGGTATCGTCATGGGTGGTGCGAACCGACGCGCGGAGGCGGAACGCCTTGTGAAGGGCGTGAACATTCTGGTGTCGACGCCGGGTCGCTTGCTCGACCACTTGCAGAACACCAAGGCATTCATTTACCACAACCTGCAGATCCTTGTGATTGACGAGGCGGATCGCATCCTTTCGATTGGTTTCGAAGACGAAATGCGCCAGATCATCAAGTGCATCCCGAAGGAACGCCAGACGATGCTCTTTAGTGCCACGCAGACGAAGAAGGTGGAGGACTTGGCGCGTCTTTCGATCAAGGAGAAGCCAGTGTACGTTGGTGTTGAAGAGGAAGACACGAAGGCCACTGTTGCGACACTGGAGCAGGGCTACGTGGTCACGCCGAGTGACAAGCGCTTCCTGCTGCTGTTCACGTTCCTGAAGAGGAACTTGAAGAAGAAAGTCATGGTCTTCTTCTCGTCGTGTGCCGCGGTCAAGTTCTACGGTGAGCTGCTCAACTACATCGACATTCCGGTGATGGACATCCACGGCAAGCAGAAGCAGAACAAGCGTACGACTACGTTCTTCCAGTTCTGTAACGCGAAGACGGGCATCATGCTCTGTACTGATGTGGCTGCGCGTGGTCTCGACATCCCAGCCGTGGACTGGATCATCCAGTTCGATCCTCCTGATGATCCGAAGGAGTACATTCATCGTGTTGGTCGTACCGCGCGTGGTGCCAAGGGTAAGGGCAAGGCGCTACTGATGTTGCTGCCGGAGGAGCTGGGCTTCCTCAAGTACCTGAAGGCCGCCAAGGTCGCTCTGAACGAGTACGAGTTCCCGCTCAAGAAGATTGCGAACGTCGAATCGCAGCTCATGAAGCTGGTCGAGAAGACGTACTATCTGCACAAGTCCGCCAAGGACGCGTACCGCGGCTATTTGCTGGCCTACGCTTCACACGCGCTCAAGAATATCTTCGACGTAGGCAGTCTCGACTTGCAGGCCGTTGCGAAGTCTTTTGGGCTTCAGGTGCCGCCAAAGGTGACGCTGCCGGTTAAGACCAGCGGCAAGACTGGCAAGCGAAAGGGCGTCGGCTTTGACGAAGACGGCGGCTCTAAGAAGCGATTCCAGAAGTCCGGCCACTCATTCAGCTCGGACAACCCGTACGGCAAGCGCTCAGCGAACGACAAGCGCCAGTTTTCGCATTAGACACTAAATCCAAACTATATAACAGAATCTGCATCATAGAGATCACACCATTTACTTCTTTTGGGGTACATTGATAATTCCAACTTCCCCACTCACGCGCTCAGAGCCGACGACGGCGCCAGCGGTTCTGCTGTCCGTTGTTCGCGAAGCCTCCCGCACCGCCATTGAGACCACCATTGAGACCTCCGCCATTCATGCCGCCACCGCGTCCGCTCATC
>JAASGO010000107.1:0-49453 GCA_023334245.1 Globisporangium cederbergense | reverse complement strand
GTGTGAGAGCAACCAGCGTCAAGTCGTCTTCACTCGGCTGTCTGTGGGCTTCCACGGCCGAACGAGCCTTGCGCTTGCTGAGGTGGCTTGCGCAGCTCACGCGGGTGGTGGCGCTAGGGCCGCTGGTGAGTGGCATGGCGCTACTGCTGTGTGCTGCTGGGGGAGTGTTGTTTCTGGAATGAAGCGTGCGAGAGCATGTGTATGTTCTCGCAATGCAAAGAGCGAAGAGCGAAGAGCGAAGAGCGAGTGCTGATACAGGAAGGAGACCATCACTCTACGTCGGAGTTTGGATTAGAGGCCACTATTCAAGTGATTTTTTTTATTGGCGTTTCGCTCGAAAAGAGTCCGAAATGACTAACCTGCTTTCGCGCATATGCTATAGAAGGGGATCCTAAATTTTGGGAAAAAGAGGAAAATTCAAGTTTCAAAATTGTAGGTTTTAATAGGAAGCACACCTCCCCCTCAAAGGCTTGACCGAGACCGAATAATCGCTTTAGAGAGGGTCGGCGTGGTGGGATGGTGTTGTTGCGCGGGTTCGCCCCCGCACGAAGCTCACACTCGCTTCGGAGCTAAAGGGGGAAAGTGCGCGCGTGCAGAGGGCCGACGGACGCTGACCCACCGACCCACCGCCTGGGGAACGAACGTCCGCGATGATGAAGAAGGAGAAGCTCGAGCAGATGAAGGAGCTCGGTCGCGGCGGGCTCTCCAAGGGGCTCACGATGCTGCGCAACGCCGCCGAGAAGGCGGCTGCCGCTGCCGACGCCGCCAATGCCGCGAGCGCGCAGCACGCTCTAAACGCGAACGCGACAACCTACGCTGCGATCACGGCACTGGAAGACGACAGTGATGCGGCATCTGCTTCTGCTGCTACTGCCACTGGGGGTGCAGCGACTACCACGGCTAATGGAACGGCTGCTGCTGCGGGGAACAGACTCACATACGATGAGCTGGTGTCGCTCAGTATGAAGCTCACGCGGCAGAACAAGATGATGAAGGCACAGTTCCAGAAAATGCAAGCGCGTATTTCAACACTGAGCGTTAGTGAAGCAGACGCGAACTTGTTGACGGATTTCGTCAAGAACGTGGTTGGAGTTGATCTTGATGCATGCCACTTGGATGAAGGCAAGGCGGGCGGCGACGCTGAGAATGGTGCTGCGGCAGGAGGCGACACCACAGACGCAGTTGTTGGTACCACAAGACCGACGATTAATGCGAGGGAGCTAAAGGAGCGGTATGTTATCCTTCAGGAGCTGAACGAGCGCGAGCACAGGCGCGTGGAAGAGCGATTGCGTGCAGAGCTGTCCTCTTTGCGCAGCAGTCAGTCGAGCACCGTCGTGGAGTCAGCTTCGAATGGATTGGACAATGTCTCGTTGCTGTCGTTCTCACCAGTTGGTGCACCTCCAGCTCCTGGTATGCAGAGCTATGATGAAATCGATCTGTTTAACGATCCACTTCCAGCCCCAGCAGCACCAGTTACTGTTCAAACCACGAGACTTGCGGACGCTGTTGTTCTTGGCAGTAGTGGCTTCTCGGAGTCTGTTGCAAGCCTGGAAAAGCAGTTGGCGGATGCCAGAGCACAGCTCAAGGTCCTGGAAGAGCAAGTCAGCACGAGCGTCCAGGAACGAGAAGCACTGCAGAAGAAGTACAACGATGCGGTGCAACAAGGGGCGGATCAGGTTGCAGCATCGGAGACCCAGGCGCAAGAATTGCAGCACGCTGTCGAAGAACTGAAGAATGCCGCCCGCGCTCACGAATCGTCTGCGAAGGAATGGCAAGTTCGCTGGAACGAGCAGACTCAGATCTTAGCGACCATTCAAGCCGAGTTGCAAAAGAAAACCGAAGTGGAATCTGGCTTAGAAGCGGAGAACGCGACGATCAAGGCCAGATTAGAGGAGCTCCAGCACGAGAACGGGGCACTCGACCAGCGGATAGCAGTCTCTAAGTCCACCACTGATGCCGATGGTGAGACTGTAAAGATGAAGGATACCATCGCCTCGCTCCAGTCAGAGGTCTCGGAGAAGGAAAAAAAGCTCACAGAGCTGGAGAAAGCTTTGGCAGCTGCTCGCACGGAAAGCGGAAAGCTAGACGACGTGAAGACAAATGGGGAATCTGCGAAAGGGGAGACTTCAAGCAGCAATGGCGATTTGAATGGAGCTCGCAACGAAGAAATCGCCGGCTTGACGGAAGCCATGGCCACGTTGAAAGAAGAGAACGATTCTTTGCAGTCGAAGCTGACCGAATTGGAGAAGTCGACTTGTGCAGATTCCGCGAGCCAAGACAACTTGGCGCCGCTTCTGGGAGAGCTGGAGAAGGTGAAGATGGAGCGAGCCGAACTGGACCACACGTTGCGCACTCTTCAAGGTGAGTTTTCTCAAATTGATGTGCTTGCAAATGTCGAACACCTTCTAATCGATTGAACATGTCACTGTTTTGTATGCGTAGACAAGCTTCGAGTCACCGAAAGTCAGCACAGAGCCGCCTGCGAGGAGATTGAACGCAACAACTCTTTGATTGATGCTCTCAAGGAAAACACCAGTCGTCTTGCTGATGAGTTGTCTGATCACATACGCAAGAAAGAAGAGTCCGATCGCAGGAATGCAAGCCTACAGGAGGAAGTGGAGAAACTTGAGGCAGCAAAGGAGTCGCTGGAAGAAGAACTGAGCATCCTGCGTCGAGATACCCATGCCAATCTGGAGAGCACATTAGCTGAAGTCGAAGAAACCAAGAAGCAAGTGGGCTCCGCGGAACTGGAGAAAGCTCAGCTTGAAAGTCGGATGGCGGAAGAGCGTGAGTACCTGAAATCGAAGATCGAGACAGTGATCAAAGAGCTGGATGCTGCGAACAAGCGAAATGAGCATCTCCAATCCGTCATCGACGAAAAGGAGAAACAAGTGAAGAAGATGGCAACTTCGCAAGCGTCGATCACCGGAGAAATGATGGAGTTACAGAAGCAAGTTTCGTCGATGAGAGAGGATCTGCACATGGCTGCTGAAGGACTGGAAGCGCATGCCTTGAGAGCTGAGCAGAGTGACTTGAAGCGTCAAGAAATTGAAGGGAAGATGACGAACATGAAGCTGCAGATGGACTCGATGCGCGATCAGCATCGAACCGACTTCGAGATGCTTCGACAGGAGAAAGATGCTGCACTGGAACGTGTGAAGCAGGATCGAATTGCGGTTGCGAGGAAGCTGAGCGACTCGGAAGCTGCGCGCAGCGAGCTGCAGGCGAAATTTGCCTCGCTGGACATTGCATTCAGTGGGGAGCAGAGACGTGTAGCCGAGCTGGAAGCTACCATTTCTCAGCAGACGACTACTATCGGAAATCTGAGCGTGGATCTTGCCGAGACGAAGAAAACGTTGTCCGACCGAATGGGATTGGCGACACGCTTGCAGACTGAGAACATGGGGATTGCTGCAAAGCAGGCCGAGCAAGCAGCTCTCATTGAAAACGCTCTTCGCGAGGCCGCTGTGAGTAAAGAGAAAGCGCACGAGATGGAGGTGAAGATGCAGGATGCGAAGACTGAACTAGATCGTGCGAAGAGGATCAAAGAAGATACTGTGTCCGAGATGAAGAAGATGAAGCAAGAGATGGAGAGACAGCAGTCAGAAACCAAGTCTGAGAAAGAGCGGTCGGCGCTTCAATTCAAGGCAGCAGTCGACACTGAAAAGGAAACCTTCAGACGAGAAATTGAGCGCATCGAAGCGGAGAGCAAGCAAAAGTCCAAGCTTGCTATTCAAGCTGTGCTGGAGAAGGAAGCCGAGATCAAGCGTCTTTCCAGTCGCCTTGCCGAGCTAGAAGAGGATGTCCGGTCTGGCGACGCAGATCACCGCAAGATCTTTGAGGTTGCCCAGCTCCAGGCAAAGCGTGAGGCGGAATCGCGTGCCCAGACGCTTCAATTGCAAGAAATGGCAAACCGTCTGGATGAAGCCTACCGCCACATCCAGCGCCTACAAGATGAAAAGCAGCAGCACGACCATGAGCTGACTGCACTGATGCAAACGCAGCGTCGTGAGGGAGTAAACATGGAATACCTCAAGAACGTGGTCGTTCAGTACATGTCGTTCCGCCCCGGTTCGTCGCAGCAGTCCCGGCTAGTTCCTGTGTTGTCGACGCTGCTTCAGTTCTCCGCGAGGGACATGAAAGAGATCAAGAGTGCTTCGAATGCGCGACGCAGTAGCTGGACGTCGTGGGGCACCGAGACGAAGGATTACAAACCAATTCTCGACGGCAATGGCCAGCAACAGCAGCAGCGCCGCTCGATGATCCCTTCCTCGCCAGCGTCTGGCCTGGACTCCTTCGAGGCTCCTCCTCGCGTGTCCAGCTTCACGCTTCCGCATGCGATGGAGTCGGCTTCTTCAGATCCGTCGGCTTTTGCATCGCATTCGACGAGCGAGAGCGCAGATTTCTAAGAGGCTCAAGGTGTGAGTTTTGAATTTGTGTGAAAAACATGTTTGATTGTTTCTTTGCTACGTGTGACTTGTGACGGAGAACTAGTTAACGCTGACTCATTTTTCGACTCATAATCAGCTCGGACGTTCGCCTGAGAGCAAGACATCAAGAGCAAAGGTTAGCGAGTTACGCAAGAGGCAAAGCAGCAGAACAATAAGCAGCGTCACATACCTCTTCGCAGCGTCCGCTCGAGACATCCGCCGTGCTTTGTCGCCACTGCTGCCGCCACTGGATGACAGACTCGAGTTCAAGGACGATGCGCCTGCGAGCGGCGTCGTGGACAGGAAGCTCTGGTGGCGGGAGAGCGATGCGATGCGGTTGACGCTTCCCCAGTACCCCGTTGCGGCGTTCTTCTTGAGCTCGAGCTTGCCGTTGCTCGAGCAGATCAACCGCATCCACTCGAGGCAGTGGTCTAAAGTGTGCAGCAAAAACAAGAACATGAGTTAGTCAAGATGTAATCACACGAGATATACACGACGATGCTCATACCTGCAGAGTCGCATCGGATGATCATCCGTTCGGGAAGCGCGTTTGCGGCGGAGGACCCGCCACCAGCACCAGGGCGAAGCGTGATCACGCACGCGGTCGTGCAGTTGCCCGTCTCCGCCTCCTCGACCTCATTGCACGAGCGCACTTCAACGACATCCTTCGTCGCGAACGAGCCCAAAATATCCGGCTCCTCGTCGTACAAGTGCAGCGCCAGCGAGTTGATGAGCACGCGCGAGCTCGTGAGCACAAAGTACTTTGGGATCCACTTCTTGCCATCCCAGTCCTGCAAGTTCGTCGAGTAGATCACAGCAGCCTCGATCTGCATACGCAGGAGTTCCTCGTTGTCCTTGTGGATCGAGAACGTGCTGCCGCGACTGATGAAAACACCTGAACCGAGGATGTCTTCCTTGTCCTTCCCAGACTCCAGCTGGCCGTACGCACGTTTCACGTCCAAGAGCGAGTTGAGCCACATCACCGCTTCTTCATCTGTGCGCGGGATGATGATGACGCTGATATCTGAGCCCAGAATCAGCTCCACGGCGTTCTCGGGTGAATTGATGTACGCGAACTTGACGTCCACGAGCGCACGGCAATCGATCACGCCGTATCGAATCGAGTTCGCCTCGTCCGGAAGGATCTCGTGTTTGTAGATGGAAAGCTCATAGCCCCACTGCACGAAGTAGCGCAAGCGGATCCGCTCCTCCGTCGACGTCCGGTAGTACAGCCACCCGCTGGAGCTAAAGCCGTCGGACTCCTTCGGGTTGCGCTGCACCAGCACTGGCGAGATCCCTGAAGTGGGCACCGACGAGCCCAGATCCAAGTCTGTATCGCTCGCAGTGGCCTCGAAGGTGCTCGTCTTCAGCAGCTCCTTCGGCAAGATCTGGATGTCTCCGAGCGGCGGCAGCGACGAGTTGGACTTGAGGGACATCGAGTTCGTGCAGCAATCGTAGATCGCGCTCGCCCACTGCTTCAGGTCCTGCTCCGTGCCGAACGCGAGCAGGAACGCGTAGAAGTCGCCGATTTGGTCCGTTCGCGAGTTCTCCTCGGCCGCCGTGGGGATCGCAAAGCTAATCTCTAGCTGGTAGAAGTCGGCGTCCTCCTTGCTTCGACCGCACACTCGCGACATCTTGAGGTTAAAGATGCACGGCAACGAGATCATCCCCAGCAACCTGCCATTTCGCTCTGTGTAGAAGATCAGCTGATGATTCCGCAGTGAGAAGTAGCGGCGACGGAAGACTTGGTACAGACGGTCGAGTTTCCAGATCCGCGCTTCTTTCGGGTGCGTGCTAGCCCACGAGTCCATGCGCGAGATCTTCTTCAGAATAAGATCGCCGCACGAGCACATCACGAGCATCCAGCGCTTGGCAAGCTTCGCATTCTCGGCGATGAGCTGCACTTCGTTCTCGCCCTTGAACTTGACAACAAAGCTGCCCGCGTCAAAGCCGTCAGAGTGCACGTCTTCAAGCTTCTTGAGCGAGATTGCATCGATCGCGTCGCCCCACTCGTTCACGTAGTCCTCCTTGCGTTCGTAGTAGTTGAACACACCGTTCGAGATCGCTGCAAAGACCTTCCGCCCAGCGATCTGCAAAGTGCCCGAGATCTCCGTCACGTTCTCCGAGCCTAGTGAGAAAGGCGACTGCGCGACTGGCTGCGGTCTTGATTTCTGGTGCGGACGACTGCTGTTCTTAGCAGACCCACCGTCTCCGCCATCATCTCCCATATTCTTGGCGCCTTCAAGCAACTCTTCTTCGGACTCAGGGATCGAGCGCATGAGGCCGGCGTTCTTCATCGCAAAGCGCTTCTTGCTCAGTCCGCTTGGTGATGACGGCACATCGTCATCTGAAGCACCAAAGCTGCCACGGTACTGATAGTCGGACAACCAGATCAATGTCGAGAGCCACGCCTCCTTCTGCGCATACGTCTCAGCAACGAGCATCCAGACCGTGTCGTCGTCCGTGGTCAACTGGATCGTGAAGTCCAGATTCTCCTGGTACCCAGACTCGGCCTCACGCACGTCCTTGATGCTGCGCAGGTCCAAGACGCTCGAGTACGAGTGCAGATTCTCGTCGTCCAGCACCTCGTACTTGAAGAGCAGTAGCTCGTTGTCGTTCAGCACAATGAATCGTGGGTGGTACGCGTCCATGCCCGCCGACCGCGGCTTCTTCACAAAGAACCAGCCCCGGCTCGCCGTCAGCTGCGAGACATCCTTCAAACTTCGGAAGAGCGTGGGTTCATCACCAACACGCGGGTCCACGTACTTGGACTGGTTCGCCATCAATCGTGACACTGCGAGTCGGAACGAATTCGACTCGGACGAGCGCGAGTACGACTGGCTGTTACTGCGCGACGAGCGCCTTGAGATCGACGTGAGGTCGTACTCCTGGCCCGTGAGTCGCTTCGACTCGCGCGCGATGGAGATGCCCCACTTCATCATCTTCTCCTGGGTCGGGAAGCAGAGCACGAACGGGCGGCGATACTTTTGCACGGGACCATTCACGAGAAGTCCGAGTTCGAGACGCCACGGCATGCTCTCCTCCGTCACAGGCGCGTCGAGATCGCTCCACGTCACTGAGTTGCCACCAGTACCACCTGCTGCAGTTGGAACGGGCGAGCTGGCGCTGAAGCGATCGCTGCTCTTCTCTGCGACTTGGCTCGGGACGATGCTGATGATGCTGTCGCAACGAAGCGTGCCGATCGGCCGCGTTCGGCTCGCAGCATGCTGCTCATTCAGGAAATGCAGCAGCTTGCCGTCTTCCAGCAAGATAAAGCGATGACACGCAAACGTCGGTACCAAGTCGCCGAGTTTGCCCACGTCGTCCTGGAGGAGTACTTTCGGCTCGAGGATCGGGTTGAACTCGACCACCGCGACCGGGTGCACGGGGATCGACAACCGATTCGAGTCAGCGCAGAAGAGCGGCGAGTTCTTGAGCAGGTCGACCCACTGGATCATGTCGTCGCGGTTGCGCGTGTAGAACGTGAAGATGCTCTGCGTGCCCTCGAGCGTGATGCCCCACTGCTTCGGGTGGCACTGTGTGAACGCCGACACCACCTCGCGGGCGTCGTTCGTCGGGCGAATATCCATCACTTCATCCATGTGGATGCTCAGGCACGGCTCGTCCACGCGTCCGCCCTGCATGCTCGGTTTGAACAGGTTGAGTTTGTCCCCATTGAGCTGCAGCATGCGGATGCGGAAACGGTGCGCGGCAGGTTCTTTCGCCAGGATCCAGCCCTCCGCAATGCGATTCGACTCGGGCGGCGCCTGGTTGTCAATCCGCGAGAAGCGCAGCGTGAGCGGCCGGTCCGCGTCGTGGATGAGCTCGATCGCCTGCGAGAACTCGATGTTCGTGAAGTAGTGGTTGTTGATCGAGATGAGCAGGTCGCCCACGCGGATCACGCCTGACGCCTCGGCGAGCCCCATGGCCGTGCCACCCTCGGCCCCTGACGTGTCCTGGAAGCCGCAGACCATCACTTCGTCATCCACCGTGCCGCGCAGGATCAGGTTCAGCGGGCCAGGCTGGTCGAACGTGACCGTAATGATCTTCTCCTTAAGCTCTTCCTCGCGACTGCGCTCCGGGTCGTCGCCTCCTCCTCCGCCACCGAGTGTTGACGTCATGCGGATGCCGTTCGCGTCTGTGAACCGCGAGCCCTGGATCATCGCCGTCTTGCGCGCCAGCGCACTCGGTCGCGGGATAACGGAGCTGCCGCGGATGATTGTCGACTCGGGTCGCTGCATGAGCTTCGGCTTGTACTCACCACGGAGCTGAGAAAGATTGTATACACGGCATGTTAACATTATAACATCGTGCTTACGGTCCAGTACAAAGACTGTCATGATGCGAGCTCGCTCACCACTAGCGTCAGGACGGTCGCCCAGCGCACCATGTCCTCGCGGTCGTTGCCTGCGATCGTGTAGATACGATCCGCACACACCTAAATGCCACATGTTCACACACAGAGACGACCCCGTCAGTAGAGTAAAGCCCGCGTGAACCTCTTTTCCCATGCAATCATACATAGAGGAACGCACCAGGTCGAGCGCGTTCTCGGGGGCGTCAGCCACGCTCGAGGGCAGCACGGCGTTCACAGACGTAAGGTGGATCGCGCCGAGTTCCTGCTCCTCCGTATTGTTCTTGAAGTAGCGCAGAATCATGCCGTCGAGCACGAACCAGCGCATGCGGTACGTGTTGCCCGGCAGGTGGATGCGCAGCACACGTGAGCTGTTGAGTTTCTTGCCACCGGCGCCCACGTGCTGCGCCTTACGCTTGAAGTCGGGCTTGAGCAGGTACCCCTTGGGGTTCTCGAGCCAGTCGGTGTGGATTGCGCCCGTGATCTGCATCTGGTGCACCTCGCGCGAGAGCTTCTCGTACGCGTTCTCGCTCGCGGCCGGTGCGGAGGAGGGCGTGGCCACAGCCATGGACGCCGCCAGCGTGTTCTCGTTGCCGCCACCGCCGCCATTCGGATTGATGGCGCTCGCGCTCAAGTCCGTCGCCATGCGCGCTTGCTGCTTCCTTGGCTTTCTTCTTTTGGCGTTATGTGGGTGACTGTGTGTGCGTCGTGAGTTTGTCAAGAGGGGGAAGGATGGACGGTATAGTGACATCTGACACGGCACTCTTTTGAAAGTGAAGCCACTTTATAACATCCTCTTTATCATTCTACTATCAGTTTATCATTTAATTGCACTATGCTTGCATACTGAATCTATTTGTAGAAAAACCGTCAGGAGCAAGCGAATCGCTCAGCTACACAATACGCATTATGGAAGGAAATTGAGTTTCAATTCAGTCTGTGGGGAGAAGAATCTGTTCATCACCTCACTTGATGAGTGGCTACCGAATGTAGCCACATTGGTTGCTTCATCACTCACTCTCCCTCTCTCTTGCTATATTTTCTTCTTCTTCTTGTTCATCTATTGTTCATCACATGGAGCTTCCTCGCTACCATTCACGCGTCCCTAACACGCCTGCTCGCAATCCTAAAAGTCGCGGTAGAGCATGAGCATGGCGTCCAACTGGATGAGCGCGCGGTCGAGGCGGTCGAGCGCGCGGCTGAGCTTGTCGAACTTGGCGAGGTCGTTGGCCTCCACGAGCGCGTCCGAGCGCGCGATCAGCTCCTTGTTCTGCTCGGCCTCCATCTTTCTCCGTGCGCGCAGCTTGCAGAGCGAGAGCTCGATGCGCTCGGCCACGCTCTTCTCCATGCGCGGCACGTCCACGGACCAGCAGAAGACCGTGAACGCTGGGTTGTGGTCCGCGCGCTTGGGAATCTCCTGCATCTTAACGAGGTTCTCCTTGAAGAGCTCGTACAAACGGCGGCGCGCGTCGTTCGACGGCAGCAAAGCCAGCTCGCCGATCGTCTTCTGCTCCAGCTGCCGCTTCTCCATGAGCAACCGCACGATGCGCGCGCTCTGGACGCCAAACTTCTCCTGCACGTACGAGTGCGTCGTCGCCTGCTTGAGAAAGTCTACGATCTTCTTCATGTGCACGACGTACTGGCCGCCATCGCCTGCGCGCGCCTGGGTCGCGTCGAAGCTCTCCTGCGCCACCTTCATCACCATGCCCGACTTGTCGCGGCACATGACCGTGATGTAGTTGAGCAGAAGGCGCCACGTGTCCTTCGAGTCCTTGGGCAGCGCGCCTTTCACTTCGGCCATCCCAAACAGCTCACGTGCCGTCACCGGGAACGATGTCGGCTCGTCCTTCTCGCGCTCATGCGGAGACGAGTGCTTGAGCATCGCCGAGACGATCATGCCTGCCACATTGTTGATGTTCTCGGTCGCAAACTTGATGCACGCCTGATGGCGCAGGTCGCGCATGAGCTGGTCCACGCCAAAGCGCCACACGAGCGACTGCTCAGCCATGGCACCATTGCCATCGCCACCGGCATTGGCGTCCTCGCTTGAGCCAGTAGTCGAGGTGTTTGAGATCCCAGTGGCCCCACGCGTGGGCAGCTTGGCGCGCTTCGTGAGCTTGCGCTTCTTGGTCGCGCGCACCGAGTCCGGCTCAAACTCGGCCTCGTGCTCGTCATCCTTCTTGCGCGCGTCGTCGGCCTCGAGCATCATCTGGAGCTCCACGGGGATCGCGTTGCTCGGCGCTGCCGTCGCCTTCTTCTTCTTGCCGCGCACTGTGATGCCGTCGTCCTCCGGCTTGTCATTCGCAGCGCCGTTAGCTGCAGCACTGCCGTTAGTAGCACTACCACCTCGCTTACCCGCCGCTGCTCGTTCGCCATTCGCACCGCTGCTCATGTCGTTGCTGCGCGTGATACTCGCGGGGAAGTCCGGCTGCTCCTCCTGCTCCGGTACCTTGAGGTCGAGCGGGTGCACGCGCGAGATGTAGCGCTTCTTGGCCATCTCGACAAAGGTCGTGCGGATGATCGCGCGGCTCTCCTCAAGCTCAAGCTCGCTGACCTCCTCCTCGGCGGCCTCGCTCTGCTGGTGCTTCTGCTCGGCCAAATTGTACGCCATGGACTCGAGCGACTGGTCCATGCGCACGCGGCCATGCACGAGCATCTCCTCCATGATTACCTCGCCCTCGAGGCCGAAGGCATTCTTCGCCTGCTCGATGAACGTCGGAAACCGCAGTCTGTAGAGCGCCTCCAGGACATTGATCTTGCATAATAAACCAATCAACCCACGTTAGATTAGATCCATATAAGCACGCATCACCCAATTGCACTGCAAGCTACTCACATTATACGAGACCGCAGTGGCGCCGCTACTGTGCCCTCGGTGCACCACTGCGGGCTTAACAACCAACAGGTTGTGCTGCAGCAGCTTGAGCAGCGTGCACTTGATCTCGTGCACGCTCGGCTTGACCACGAGCGCGGCCGCCTGCACGCGCGTGACGACCTCCACGAGGCGCATGCCGTCCGAGCGCAGCAGCTCCGACGCGATCTTCTCGGCGATCTCACCGAAATCGTCGCGCAGCACGCTCAGTACCACGGCGCGCTCGGAGCGCGTGGCGAAGGCCGTGGGCGCCATTGCCGTCATCGCGCCGCCGCTCTCGCCACTTCCATTCGCGCTCATGCTCGCTTTTGCAACTTTGCCGTCAAAACCACCGAATGCTTTGCGACGTACTTAAGCGGAAATGTCGAGATATAAGTATTTTATTGCTGAGTTAAATTGAAGTCAATAAAATACTTTATCAGGTTTGACTCGCTAAAGTACGAAAAATCCTGCGTGCGTTGCATCGTTTGCTCACATGCGAAACAGCTCTTCGTTCAAGCGATCGCAAGAGAGCGAACGCACTCCCCACAGATCGATCATCCGCACCCCGCTCTCCGCCTGTGCGTCTGTGTGGGTGCACCATGCCGCACTCCGCCGCTCCTGCAGAGGCCACGGACGCCTCTAGCGCCGGCCGTACCACGAGCAACGGCAACGGCAGCAACAATCACGCGACAGCACCACCGCCAGCAACGATACAACCACACGTCCATGACGCCCGAGCTACGACGTCGCTACCCGACATCGAGAGTACACTGCCGTCAGCAGCAAGTGATGCTAGCAGTGCTACCACCGCGCACACTGCGAACGGAGCCAACGCGGCTACGACACCAACGGCATTAACGCCCGGCAAGCGCGCCTTGCAACAGCAGACTGCCCCTTTTCTGAAATATGGCTACCTTTTCAAGCAGAGCTCGGGCAAGTGGAAGCGCAAGCGCTGGAACCAGCGCTGGTTCGTACTCGACTCGGAGACGGGGCTGCTCAAGTACTTCCGCCACGCGTCGCTGCCCGAGGCTGTGGGCTTCCGCCAGGACGCGCATGGCGCGCTGCAGCTGCAGGAGAAGGGCGTGTCGCTCGTGATCCAGGGCGACCTGCCGCGCGGTGTGCCCACACCCTTCTGCTTTACGGTCTCGGGCGCCGGCAGCCGCGAGATCCGCATTTGCGCCGACACGAACCAGGAGTTCAAGGAGTGGACGAACGCCATCTCGCTCGTCATGAGCCCACGGGAGGTCACGGAGAGCGAGGAGCAGGACGAGCGCGGCAATGGAGGCTGTGACATGATGGATGCGACGAAGGACAGCAGCACGCGGCAGTCGATGCGGATCAATAACGATAGGGGTGACGCTCGAGACTCGTCGGCGTCGTCGTCATCGTCTTCGGGCCCACCGTCGCCCTCTAGGGGCGACGATGAGTCCATGTCCGAGATGGACGAGATGGCATCGTTACCGCATGTGCGACGTGGCAGCACCACAAAGACCCACGCGATGCCAATGCACAAGACGTTCGGCATCTTCCCATCTAACATGGTATGTGACGTGAGTAAATCTCTGAGACAGGTTGTGGAGGTATGTAACAATGCTCTTGACTCGTTCTATTGTAGCGAAGCAAGCTGTCCGGTCACGAGAAGACAGCGCTCCTCTTGGTACTCAATCCAGTAGTTGGTACGTTCGCGTCCCATATGCGTGGCCACCATTAGCTTTCGAGACTAATCTGCTTGACTTGCTTATTTGCCTTAGTCCTGATTCGCTTCGGAAGCCTGCAGGCGGTGTACGCGAGCGCGTTTTTCATCAACGCTGTCTGCGTCTGGTTGCTCTGGCTGCACAATGCGCCGGACGACGCGATTCCAGTGTCTCGCGCTAGAACAGCAACGGTAGCACACAAGCGAAAGTCAACGCACTTCGAGCCAAAGCTTGACTTTGACGGACTACTGAGTGACGCTCCCGTGAAACTGAGCCAGAGCGCGAGCTCCAAGCTTTCGAACAGCAACCTCCAACTGCCGTTCGTCTCGAAGTTCGCCGGCACTGTGAATGGCACGGATACCCCCAATTGTTTGCTCTATGTGATCATGAATGGTTTGGCTTGAGGCTCACAAGTGTTCTTGTTGCTATTGAGTGCAGGTGCGAAAGTGTCGGCGGGCGAGTCAATTAAGATGTGCGCCCCCGAACCAGCGGAGATCGTCACTGGATGCTGGACCCAGATCTGCGCCACGCGCTTTAACGTTCGTCAAGGTACGACGTTGCATTGTCCCTTGCGTACTACGTACTAGTAGCCAGTATCCCATTTGAGTATGGCGTTGACTTGTTCGATTCACCAGGTCCAAACTATCGAAGAACGAAGATCAAGGCTGCATCCACACCCGCACTGCTGGAGCTCGTGGCGATCGACGTCTACCAGGTACGCTGATCTTCAACTACGTTCTGCATTTCGTTTTTAACCAATTTGCTAACTCCATTGTGTGTACGGAACCAAAGTCGGAGGGCAAGGTCGACAACATCGCGAGTATCATCGACATCAGCAACCTTAAGAGCGCCGGGTACGATTTCTTCATAGATGACTTTGAGTTTTCTATTGTGGGACCTACGTCAATTGCTAACAATGTTGTGGGAACTAACAATGTGTCACGTAGAAACGACCTGGATCTCTTCATCGTGAACTGTCAGGTGCCCAACTACCAGCCGTCGAATCCGCTCTGGGGCGAGAAACAAGGCGACGGCACGGGTTTCAACTTTGTCACGTACTTTGCGATCCCACCTGCGGTCCGCAAGATGCTCAACGACACTTCAATAGAACCACCACTGCAGGCCGTGCGGCTACTCAAGGACTTCATGGCGGGCGTCAGTGGCGTTGTAAGTGTGTGTGCCCGCGGTAGCTCTTAATAATTCGTAGGCTCGTGACTAACTCTGTTATTGACGATGACGGTTACCAGCGCGACCGCTTCAAGGCCATCGGCATCGTCGTGAACCCACGGGAGCAGAAGCTCGGCCGCACCGAGCGCCACCTACTCGAGACGTACAACGGACAGCCGATCCTCACGCGGCCGCAGCACCGCTTCTACGAAGGTGACGGGTACTTTGAAGTGGACGTAGACGCCCACGAGTTCAACTTCGTCGCGCGCAAGGGGCTCGTGGGGGTGTCCGAGCACTTCTGCAACATGATCGTGGATTTTGGCTTCGTGCTCGAAGGTCAGGAGGACGCTGAGCTCCCCGAGCAGATCTTGGGCAGCGTGCGGCTCTGCAAAATTGACGTGCGCCAGGCCGCGCTCATCGCCTAAGTGGGTGAGGGCTGTTGAGTTGTAACCTGGCAGTATCTTTGTGTGGGTGGATATGAATATGACTACATTGTAAAGGCTCGCTCGTGAACGCATTGTATGGATATTTGACTCCTACGTGACTATATAGATTCAACCGACTGCTCGCCCGTCACGAGAAGTCGCCACCGTCTCAGTCTCAAGCCTCATGGATAGCGGCGGTGGTGATCCTAAAGATGGCGAAGAAGAGTATGGCTTCGTACCGGCGCACCTGCGCCATCACTTCGCCGTGGACGCGGTCTTCGGCGGCGATGCGCAGGAGAAAGAGAAAATCCGCTGCGCTCGGCGAATGCGCAGCGCGCACCTCGTGGCCAGCGCTCTGGATCCTGCCAAAGCATCTACAGCTCAAGTGGCCCCTGGCTTAGACTCCACGCTGTACTCCCAGTCGGTGGAGCACGCAATCACGGCGCGTATGACGTTCGACCGCACACTGGCGCGCCTTGAGGCGTATTTTAAGGACCACGCGACCAAACTGAGGCAACTCGAAGAAATGCAGCCTGTGGCTGTGCCTGAGTGGCTCTACGACGCAAACGTCAAGCTCCCGACGCTACTCCAGGTGCAGAGACATGTGGTCCAGGCCGCTGAGTCCTGTCTGAGCGAGTCGGACGTGTACCTGGCCATGTTTGAGCCGCTACCGAGTCCCCCAGCGGCCTTACCGATCGCACTACTTAGATTCGCGGTCTGCTCGTCCAAGAGCTCCATGGCGCATCAGATTCTCTTGAGAGAGCCTCAGGGCTCAGGGTTTACCACCAGTTATGAGCCACAGTCCGACCAGCAAGAGTATAGCCTACCACAGAAAACTCAGGGCTCAGTGAGCTTCCAGGTGATGGAGAGCAGACGAGAGCTCGTGATCGAAGACATCGACGACTACCCACGCTCTCAGATCCACAGGTTCACTCCCGAGACTGTCACGGGTCCTTTTGCGTGCTTCCCACTCCTCACAGCCTCAAGATCAACGGCGATCGGCATTCTATCGCTCGATAGCTGCCGCAAGGCGCTCCGGCTACGTCCCGAGTCCATGACAACGGTCGATTTGAGCGAGTTCCTGGTCCGCAAGGGTCTCAAGGACGCTGCAACGGAGCTCCGCAGGCACAAATTCACTGGAGCTCAATTCCTAGCGACCACAGAGCGAGATCTGAACCATAAACCCATGTTTGCAAGCCTCAAAATTGCCACGCGCAAGCGAATCCTGGAGCTCGTGCATGCCCTGAAGCGAGGCACCATGGTGCATTTGGCGAGACCTGTGCGGTATTTCCTCAATGACTCAGACGCGCTCAGGTTTCTCAAAAACGTGGCACAGAGCGCAGGGGTCTTCCTCGAGGGGTTTCGAGGCGTTCACTGGCATCGCGTGATGGCGAATGCTACGAAGGATGCCGAGTGCACAGTCTACGATGTCTACGACGTGCTGCTGCGTGGGATCGCTCAGTCACTGGACTTTGTCGAGCGCGTGGTCGTGTGGAGGGTGATAAGGCAGACTGAAAAAGTGGAGATCGATGTCGTGGCGTCCACCCAGGTGCCAGACGACCGCCTCATGCCCTTCCTGCAGTGGTCCGAGCGACTCATCAAACGCCTCGTACTCTACAAAGTAGGTTCTGAGTCCAGCTCCCAAGGTCTCGTCTCAGGCACCATAATGCGCATTATAGTCGCGAACCAAGAGGCGACTTCGCATGACTCCAGAGCCGAGTGCGAGCGAGCGCAGTACCAGGTCTCGTGGTCGGACCGCACGATTGAGCGGCTCAATTGGCCACAGCTGCGCCAGGTGCTACCTATCCGAGCCATAAATGTTAAGCACTTCCAGTTCACGCACCTACTGGAGCAGTTAACCCAAGCTCAAGAAGCACAGGCGTTACCGACTAACTGTCTCCATTCACACGAGCTGATTCGGTTAACCACCCCGAACGGCCTCGCTCTGGTGATTCACGACCCGCAGAGCTCTTCAGACACTCAGCAATACGTACTCGAGGTCGATTTCACACCCAACAGCACCGGCAGTAATGAACCACCTCGCAGTGTCGTTACCTTTCTTCAGCGAGCTACGGGCATCACGCAGCGAAGCCTCGCGTGCGTCTGCGGTCGCGAGACTCGCCGCCTCAACCGCCAGCTCTCCAACATGCGCGTCGTGCAGGAGTTCCACTCCATGGGGCTCACACCCTCGCCCGACGCGCTGCGGGCGCTCAACGAAGTCGTCGCGCGCGTCTTCACCGAGATCTCGGCCAACCTGCCCGGTGTAGAGCTCCAAGTCGCTGAGCTGCAGCCTGACGGCGCGCAGCTACTGTACACCTTTGCAGCGAACGGGTCCACTTTGCTGAACAAAGTGCTAGCGCGTGGTCAGGGTGTGTCGTTTCGGTGCCTGGACTCGAAGGAGCCACTTGTTGTCCAGAGCCACTCGGAGCTTCGGAGTCGACTCCGGCGTCTCGGACGAGCTCCTCAAGACCCAGATGATGACAACGAGTTTCCCTATGTGTTCTTGCCACTGTTCCATGAAGACTGCGGTGTGGGCGTGCTGAGCGTCAACCGATTCATCGACGTCCCCAAAGGCCGCAGTGACGAAGAGCAGCCCGAGGCAGGCGTGGTGCTCTACCTCCAGTCCGTCATCAAGTTGCTGGGCTCGGCGATCTACCTCAAGCGTCGCTCGTCCGCGCTCTACCAGCTGCAAGCTTTAGCGAATGAGCCACTCAGGTCGCCGCACCAGCTTCTGCTGAACGCCTGTCGCGCCGTGAAGGACACTGTCGTGGGCGCGTGGAAAGTGCGGATCGTCGAAGTGGACTGCGCACGCGGCAAGACAAGTGCGATCTACGAGCTCTCTGAGGCAGAGCGTTTGTTGGAAGGCTCGCTGGGGTATCAGTTTGCAATCCCAGTGCGGTTGCGAGTCAAGGAGATACTCAGAGACACGCTTATGAACCATTTAAACCTCACTGGAGCTCAGTTGGAGGAAGTCTACGCCAGTATCGCGGCTCACGACCAAGAAGACACGGAAGATGCAACCAAGTGGCAGCAGATCGAGGCTGAGAGCTCACGAACGACGATATTGGCCATCCCTGAGTCCGAGAAACGGCATCTCGAGACCAAGCAAGTGGCCAGCAAGTACCTGAGCCTGAGGCTCCAGGAAGGAGAACTAGAAGACTTGTGTCAGGCTAGAAGCCACGGCCATGGAGACGGGAGCCGCCTGTCGAATGAAAAGTACGTGAGCCACGCGCTGAGCGTGTTCCTCGGCGGTGGCAAAGCGAGCCACGCGGCCGAGATTCCATCATTGGCACTGCGCAGCTCTCGGGTGTTCCTCACGAGCGCCAACCTGCCGCAGTTCCATGCTTCCTGTGAGCAAAATTACATCACACGCGTGGGTGGCATTCTCTCCAAGCTAGTAGACGATCTCTACCGGCGCGTGGAGCGAAGTCGAGCGCGTGTGAGAGCCATTGAGGCCTTTGAGGTCAGCTGCGAGCAGGCGATCGCTGAACTCCAAGCCAAACTGAATAACCCAGATCTGCTTGAAAAACCCAGATCTACAACTCAAGTTCACAACCTGACCCCAGAGGAGGAGCTGGCAATTGAGAGCGTTCTGAGTCTCCAACAACGAGTGATCGCATTGCTCGAAGGCGTTTTCTTCAAGACGAGCGTGTGCATCGGCCTGCTGGAGCCCTCGCTCAGGCTCATCCGGTACACAAGCGCCTCTGAGGGCAGCGTGATGAAGGGCAAGCAGCTCAAGAGCGGTCATGGGGTGACTTATCAGGCGCTTGAGGGCCAGGTGCCCATCGTCATTACCCATAGAGATGCCCAAGCTGCTGGTGAGAACCAGGAAGGTGATGGGGATACCAAAAGCCTCGTCAAGCAGCTGCGATACTTTACCAAGGAGCCCAAGAAGCTCAAGTGGCCGTTCATCGTTGTGCCCATCAGCACCTTCGGGGTCCTCGCGCTCGACAATCTGGAGCGATACGAGCGTCTGGCCTGCGAGCCGCAGCCCGAGCTCGGTGTCGTCGACTTTATCTGCCAGGTCGCGGCTCAGCTCGCGCGCGTGATTGAGATCGCTCGCAAGCAATCGCTAGCTGCACGCCAAGAGCTCCGATCCCAGGCTCTGACGCGCATCATGCGGGCCTGCGATGACGTCAAGAGTACACGTGCGCCTCTGTATCTGCAGAATGTCGTCGTCCAGGAGATTGAGCGTGCGCTCAACGGCGTGAACGCGTACATCGGCATCGCGCAGCCGCTTTGCGAGTCGATCAGGTTCACGTGCGCGTCGTCACGCAGCAACATGGAGAATCAGGTGGTCAACACGATCGAGAGCGCGTCATTCCGAGTGCTTACGACGCAGCGGCCGCTCGTGATTCCGCAGCTGCAGAGCTACTGGCGCTACCAAGAGAGCAACGAGCGCGCTGCTGTTGCTAGTAACGGGAGGCTTAGGGTCCTAGGATCCTCTTCCTCCCAGCAGACCTCGGGTCCATTTGTTTGTGTCCCCATCCCATTCGTGGGTGTCCTGAGCGTTGACACATTTCCGGGGGCTGCCAGTGGCGTCTTCACACATCAGTTTCCCGAGAAAGGCGTCGTTGAGTTCCTCGCACGTGTTGCGAATCATTTGGGCGAGAACATGCGCACGCACAGTGCGAATGACGGTGCAAAGAAGGTCTTGGAGCTCTTTGAGGGCAACAAAAGTACCCTACAAGTGGTGTTTCAGGAGCTTTTGAGCCTGTTTGCAAGCAACTTGGTGGCTGTGGAGGAGATGCAAGTGCTGCGCTGGACTCTGGACTCCACTGAGCCTGAGTTTCAGCTTTTGATGGAACTCAAGCGACCAAAGCTAAATGAGCACCCTGCTGGAGATATCAACGAACTCAAGTTCGAGGTCCTCCAACAGATTCAGCATCACCAGATTGCTGATCCTGACAAGGATACACCTTGCTTCGCGCTTTCTGGTACGCCAGAGATCATTATCGCTGTTCTAGAGCCCACTCGTTCTGTCGAAGACGATGACGGCGCGTGCCATTCGACTGCGATCGCCCTCCGCCGCGTAAATGGGGCCACGTGGATGTACGATGTGGAGTTCCTTCGCTCTATCGTGCCTCTGGTCAACGACGTCCTCATCCAGGTGAACACCCGTATTAAGGGCGCCGTAACTCGACGGTGCGTCCTCAAGGAGATCGACCGCATGTCCCACCACCTCACAGAAGAACTCGGGCCCCAAGAAGCAGTCAAGAAGCTACACGAAGCTGTGAACGAAGTACTGGAGCTCGTCTCCGAGGGTCTGAGTCTCAGTGGCTGCGATGTGTACCTAGGTGAACGCTCGATTGGTGGTGAGATGCTCAGGTTTGCAAACGCGTCAACCACGAGTCTCATGGAGAACGTCACACTCAGTCTCTCAGACGAGGCCAACCAGTCGTTAGTGAGCGTCCAGTGCCTACAGAACAAGCACCCCTCAGTCGTGCTTCTCTTTGCCGACAGAAAAAGCAAGAATGACCGATGCCTGAGGCAGCTCACCGCCAAGAAAGTTCAGCGAGTGCACATCGTTATCCCCATGGGCGACGATCGCATCCTCTGCGCTGACAGTCTCGGCCCTGAAGCCTTCCACCCAAAGACAAGAAAACTCGAAGCCGACGTGCTCCAGTTCTTCACAAAGTGTGCGCAAAAGCTCAATGAACTCATCCTGAGCGTGCGCTATCGACGCAGCTACGACGACCTCGTGAGCTTCAAGAAGAGCGTCTTACATCCAAACTTCCGTCTGCTCTTCTCCACTCTGCTGCAGATCATAAGATCCGACCTCGTGGTGGTCCACTCACAGCAGATCGTGACGCTGGCGAGCGACTTCACGGGTTGGTACCATACTGAGACGTGGCATTCGGCGCCAACAAGGAGACCGCTGGCCACGGGCTCCACCTCCAATCATAGCGACCATTTCTGCTATCTAAACCAATGTGAAAAGCACCTCATCGCCCAGGATATCCACCATGAAGCCCACGTTACGCTGCCCATGACGAATTTGCCCAGGACGCTCGATGAGTCAAGGAGCTTGCTCGAGCCTGTCGAAGGGATAGAGAAGCGCGGCGCCTTCGCTTGCGCGTGCCTCGCGACGATGCTCGACGCCCACTTGGCGGCGCCTCGCGTAGCGCTCATCGTATACACACACGACGCTAAGACCTCAGGTGCAGGATCGAAGGCTCAGGTCAAGGCGCCAGCACCACCGAGCTTCACGGCGAACCAACGGCAGTTTTTCTTTGCGCTGTCTGCTGTTGCGGCTGACGTGTTCAGTCACGTTTACAGCAGCTGTGCGCTGTATTCGCTGGCGCAGGAACTCTTCTTCGTGCTGAGAGAGCAACTGAATGCCAAGGAGGGCTTCGTGGCTCAGGTTCAGGATCATAAGGACAACAAGCAAGCTGTCGTTGTACTCTACAGCTCACAGGAGGTCAAGCGACCGCGGAATTCGGTGCTGCAGGACGCGATGGCTGCCAAGATCCTCCAGTTCCACAGTTCACGCGCCGAGTTCGCGATCTTCGTGCGCAAGAAGCCTGAGCCGTCGCCACTGATCCAACCGCCTCCTTCTACTGTTGGTGCCGCAGGGCTATCACAAGCTTCTACAACTGCTGCAAAGTCACTTGGAGCGCAGCAAAGTACAGGTAATTCTCTGGACCAGAAAAAACCGCAGTCCAAGGCATCAACGCCGTTCTTCAAGCGTCCCGACATTTTCAAGTCGCACAAGACCAAGCAGCAGGAGAAATTGGCCCAGAAGGCGGCCCAGCAGCAGCAGCAACCATCTCAACAACAGCAGGGGTCTGGCATCCTACAGCAGTTTCAGTATCAGCCGCGGTTCAAGTTCAACGTCTTAGTACGCAGCATCGAGCTCAGGAACAACCAGACCGAGGTCTTCAGCTTTGATATTGAACACTGGAGCATGGACGGAGTCAAGGCGCTCGAGCGGGTCACTTCTCAGACTCGAGCCACTGCGCAGAGACTCGTCGACGATTTCCTCAAGCAACCACCACGTGGGGACGAAGAGCTGATCGGTCACGTCCTTGGTAGTGAAGCAAACAACAGCGCGTACCACGCGAGCCGCGGCGGCGGGTTTTACCTGCTCTCTCAGCTTAAGGAGACGAAGCGCGCGCTCCAGAGCGCGTCACTGGGACTCGAAACCGACATCCGCGGGTATCTCACGGGCGTGCAGCCCACAGCGCGAGACCCAGCGCTACCGGTGTCTATCAGAGCAACAACTCAAGCTCATGACCTCCAGTCATCAGCCAAGTCCATCTTCAGTGAGGACGACGACGGAGATGGACCCATAGCCCAGGCTGCGATGATCCTCATCGAAGCTGCGATGCTCCTCGCTAGTGACGTCAAAAAGGACGCGCTGGCCAAGATGGACAAGCACGCGATGCTCAAGGAGTTCCTGCGAGGCACCGTCAGCAAGAAGCTTACGAACGTGAGCCCGCGAGAGCGCAAGCAGTGGGCGTCAATCCTGCGCGTGAAGACCTTTCTGCAGTCTATGGACAGAGCGGGTGTGCTCCAGAGATTCCAGATGGCAACAACGACACAAAGCCCAGACTCGATCTCAACAGCTAACACTGTTGTAGGCCAGGTTCAGGTTCACCATCAGCATGCTCATAGTGGCTATCCAGTCTACGAATCAACTGCATCACCAGCGCTGCAGGCTCTGCTGGCCTTCTTAACGACGCTGATTGCGGTCGTGAGATTCCTAAAGCACCTGGAAGGCGACGCAGCTCGCGAGAAGCTCCAGATCGACCGTAAGGCCACGATCCTTCAGTGTTTCTACCGCTGTGCGCTTGCGAAAGCCCAGCTCAAGCAGCTCAAGTGCGAGTTCCTGGCTGCGCGTGCGATTCAGTGTGCCTTCCGACAGCACTTGGCTCGGCGCCGCGCGTTGTTTATGAAGTGGACACGCTCGGCTGTCAAGATCCAGCGCGCGTACAGACTTAAGCTGCTGCGGATGAAAGGCTCGCGCCCCAAGCGGCTCAGCGATGAACTGCTCGCGATCTCCAAGCGGTTCGGTGGATTGTCTCCTACTTCACCGGCAGTAGCAGCCGTTGAAGATGGCCAAGAAGGCAGTGAAGGCTGGCGGGTTGAGATGGACGCCTTCGACACTTTCAAGGCGTACCTGGCCAGTCGTGCGGGCAAAGAGCAGATCAAGCGCGAGGAGAAGCTCATGACGCACCGCATGCACGAGATTTTGAAGGAGCGCGAGAAACTCCCAGCTGAAGAGCGCATGCTGGAGGACATGAAGGATCTCTTTGAGCTCATGGACTCGAGTGGCTCAGGTGAATTGGCTCGAGAGGACACGCGCGAGATGATGAAGCGGTTGCACATTCCGTTGGCTCAAGACGAGGCCGACGACGTAATCGACATGATGGACAACGACCGCTCGGGCGAGATCTCGCTGATCGAGTTCACTAACTGGTTTGTGCACGAACTCCCGCTGCTTCGAAAGAGATCGAGAGACTGCGGGGTCGTATCGAAGAAGGACTGGACGTGGGTGATCGAGAACTCGGCGCGCTTGGCGTTGAGGAAGCGGTGGCAGGCGCTTCGGGTTGGTCAAGGAACTGGTGGTGGCTCAAGGGATAGTGCACACCACCAAGAAGCTCAGGATGAGGGTGATAATGAAGACCTGGGCTCTAGTGATAGCGCTGTAGCTCAGGAGGGTCACGGGGATTGAGTCGTCTGTCAAAGTAAGTCTATTTCATGTGAGAACCCTACTTGAAGGAGTCCGTACTTTATGTCTACTTAAATATCATCGTCGGCCCAGGCCTGCATGACGTAGCCCTTGCCTGGGTGCGCGCGCACGCTGGAGGCGTCGCCGATCGAGCGGCTCTGGTCGAACTGGCGCGAGTTGGTGCGCGCCACGTTGGGTCGCGCACGAGAATCACGGTCACGCTCTTGTTCGCGCTCTCGACTGCGAGCGTCCTGCTCACGCTCACGACCTCGGTCCCGGTCGCGCTCGCTTTCCTGGTCTCGCTCACGCTCTTGCCCTTCGTGGTGGCACTCAGGCTTGTGGGACGAAACCGCAGTCTCCATACCACCCCGCTTCTCCTTTGCAGCAGGTCGCTCGGTGGGGGAAGGCGTCCGTCGCTCTTGACGCGGCTGCTTCTCAGCCCTGCGCGACGCTTGCTTGGAGCTCGAAGATGACCCCGAAGACGATGAGCTGGACGATGAGAACGAGTCCCGACTCGACTCTTCGTGCTGACTAAGCACGGGAGCCTTGCTGTTGTTGTTGGCCTTCTTAGGCATTTGCCCCACGGTTGCGGCACTTCCGGAAGCAGCAGCGAAGGCAGCCTGGGCTTCTACTGAGAGCTGGGACTGCGCGGCCGCGAGCGACGCGTCGTACTTGGCCTTGTCCTTCTCATACTCGACCAGGCGCTTGCGGTACTCGTCGAGGCTCTTGACCCAGCACGTGGTGCTCGCCTTGCTGTCACCGCACAGGAAAAAGTTGCGCGTGCGACTCTCGACCTGGAAGTGCGTGTCGTCGAACTGCACGACCGCCGTGATGTCGTTCAGGTAGATCGAGCCTGCAAACATAAATATGTGCACATAGAAACACGTACGGCTTAGCCTAGGTCTAAGCGTGCAAGCCCGTGGGGAACCTGAGGCTATACTTACTCTTTGGAGCTCCGGGGGCCTTGGTCGCGGCGTAGCCGAACTCGCGGCGCTTGATGTCGACGAAGAACCAGCGCTTGTTCCAGCTGCCGCTCAGGTTGCTAGTCTTGCGCTTGAGCTTCTTGAGGTAGCCCTCGATCTCGGGCACCGGCGGCGGCTGCGGTGCCAGGCCCGTGGACAGCAGGCGATCATTCACCCGCATTCGCTCGCTCTTGCGTCTTGGCCTCTGGACGAACTGCGAACTCTTGACTGAGGCTCGACCTGAATGAAACCCGAGCAAAACGAGGAATGCAAGCGCTGTGAATCGGAAGCCTTCAACCAGAACGCCTGAGCGCGGCTGAGGATGGAGCAGAGTGGATAAGCGAGAGCCCTATTAATATGCAGATCGCGAGCGAGCCTTCCGAGCGCGATCAGAAAGCTAACTTGAAAACCCAGCAGCCGCTCTCTCGCATCCAGCCCACCGTCGTATTCATAGATCCGTCCAGCTAGAGTTAGAGTTGGTGACGCACATGCTGCGTGTGAAGTGGATCGAATGTGGGAGCTCAGGCACATGCATACATGCATACCTTTGAGCGATCTTGGAGATGAACCAAATGGAAATCGTTTCTCGCAGTACACTCGTCTTGGCAAAGCGATATCGTAGGGGGAGGGAACTTCCGGGTTGGTCCTAAAGACTCTTCGACTGAAGAAGAAGAATAGCTAGGCTCTGCATGATGTCGGTTCTACATGCACCCTAGGGCTCTCATTATCCTCTACTTTGTCGATCACCCGCCGCTCGGGCGATGCTAACTTAGGCTACGAGGATGCGCGGGCGGCACTCCTTCATCAGGTACAGGAACGCGTTCACCCAGAGGTCTCGCGTGGCCTCCGAGTCGGCTTCAAGGTCCAGACGGCGGTCCTCCGCGACAACGGAAAAGCACCGACAGAGCGATTTCTCTACAGAGTACAAACAGAGATTTCCAATTCCCATACAGACAGTACGTACAGCAGGTCAAGAAGAGCGATACGAGCCAGCGAGCGATCCACAAGTACAAACCCACTTCACTCACCGTCCGAGAGGTGCTTCATGAACGCGTAGCGCGTCCTCGTTGAGTTGCCCGGGAGCACGGCGATGATGCCGGCGACCGCAATGCCCTCCTTCGAGAGGTTGTTCTTCCGGTTAAGCGGCCGCCAGAAGACGGCGTCAAAGTCCTTGGAGCACCAGACGTAGCGCCGGTGCGGGTTGCCCCATTGCCCGTACTTCTTGAATACACCGCCTTTCAGCAGGATGCTCTCGAATAGCACGCGCTCGTCTTCTCTACGCAGCTGAGGCGGGGCATTTGAGAGGTAACCGCCGCCACCACCAGACGGCGAGGTGGGTGACGAGGGGCCCACATACACGGGGCGAACCTGCATGTGCGCGTTCACGGGTGAGTGGGGTCGTGCCACTTCGGTGGCGTCTCTGTTATCGACACCATTGTCGCAAGTAACTGAGATGGCATTCAGGTGCCGCACGGCGTCATGTCTCGGTGACAGAGCCTTCTCAGTCTTCTCACCACTGCTGACGCCGGCTTCACGCATGCTGAGGTCGCCAGTTTCCATACTCAGCTCATTGAAATGAGCTGCTGGGTTCTCAAGCTTTGAACAAGACATACCACCTTCGGGATAGAGTTTAGCGATACCACATTCAGAGCTGAAGGCCAGGGTATTCCCTGGGAGAGACGTTACCGAGTTCGTCCGGAGCTGAGCATCCGCGGCACTCACAGTGCTCACAGCATTGCGAAGGAACGCGCTGCGCACCAAGCGGTCGAGCGCTTCTCGTCCTCGGCCAGCGCCACTAGAGATGATTCGATCTTCAAACATGGACGACGTCATCACGAGACGTCTCGCTGGGCTAGCCGCGGGACTACCGAGGCCTCCACCGCCGCCGCCAGCTGATGCTAGCCCAGCTGGTGCTGATGCCATCAGCACTTCGGCGATACCCCCAGCAGCAGCAGCACTGCCACCGAGTTTGTCCTTCCCGCCTGAAAAGCTGTAGATACTCCCGGCGAGGTAGTCTGGCGAGCCCTCGTAGCGCCACATATCCAGGAACTTGTTGTTGAACGTGACCGTGCCCGAGTAGAACTTGGTCGCGTGGATCGACGTGGAGCTGTGGTTGTGCAGGATTTCTTGCACGCGCGAGCGCGTGAGCCCGCGGCTGAGGTGGTGGAAGATCGCTTTCACACAGTGAAGCGTCTTGATCGTCTTAACTTTGGAGAACGCGGTGAGCCCCGTGCGGCCCAGCGCATCCAAGAACGCCGAGACGCCCATGCACATCCTTCCAATCTGCATTTCAGGGAACGCGTACGTCACGATGCCTTCGAAGTTGCCCAGGATGCGCTGGATGGCGGCAGAGCCCGAGTCAACGCCCGGTGTCAAGTCTGAAGCGCTCTGGCTTTGACCACTGTCTCCCGAGCCAAAGAGCGCGGTGTGAAAGGGTGAACTTGAACACGAAGCAAGGAAGATCTGTGCGGCGTCGACGCTCGAGAGCTGCAAGTTTGCAAAGCAAAAGTCGTTGAAGAAGCGCTGGTAGTCGGCGTAGGACATGTAGAACTCCTTGATGCCGCTAGACGGGTTCACGAGGTGGCTGCGTGCGTAGAACATGAAGATCTCGAGCAGCGGCTCAAGGAACTTCGAGATGAATGACACGATCTCGGTCTTGCGCAGGCATTGCGTGTGCACGTCCCAGATGTTCGTGGGCCAGCGAGAGGCGAGCGGCAGGATGCTCTCAAGCACGAGACGCTGGAAGAGCTGCTCTTCCTCGTGGCTCTCTCTTGGAAGTTGTTTGCTGCTTTGCTTGTGCTTGGCGGCCGAGATCTTCATGAGCGCGTTAAGGAACTCGTCGTAGCTCATCTTGCCTGAAGCGTGCGGCTTGCCTTTGGTCTCGGACGTGTAGATGATGTCGGCGATCGCCGGCGTGAGGCTCCCGCCGAAGAGCCGCGAGTCGCGCAGCAGTTTGTTGAACTGGTGCGCCTTGATGCACTCGAGTTCGAGGCTGTCGCCGTTCACGCAGTAGAACGTAAAGATGAGCCAGAGTTCTTCCACCGGGTTCAACAGTGAGCTGGTGGCTGGGGCTGAGGAGGCCGACAATGTTGGGCACATGGCCTTGGATGGCGAGCTGGTACTTCCACTGGGTTCTCCACCTTTGCCAAGCGACGGACGGAACGATGCCGTCCTTGAGAAGGTAGCTGACTGGGTTCGAGCGAGCTGCTTTGTCCGACCGTTCGCTGTAGAACCCAGTCCACCACTGCCGCCTTTGTACTCGAGCACCACTTTCTTCCGGTGCAGCTCGTCGATGCTCATGACCGACAGGATCTTCGCCTGCTCGGGCCAGAGACACCCGTCGGCGTCGGTCAGCGCCACCTGAGCTGCTGGCAGGTTCCAGTACCGAGACGCATCCTTTCGGAGCTGCTGGAAAGTGTAATCTTCCGATATCCACGCAGAGAACTCCTTGCACGAGGCGCAGTGAACCGTGATCTTCTCGGTCGTGCCATTGACTCCACCGCTGTTACTGGGGCCATCACTTACATATCCAGCATCATCTAGGCTCGTAGACCCTACTGAGAACTGCCCAGGCTTGTTATTGGCTCTGCTGTTGCTGCTGCTGCACTCCCGGATCTTGACGCACGGGTAGAAGTATGCGATCTTCTGCGAGCTCTCTTGACGGGCACTCACGGGCGCGCCGTCTTCGAGTACGAACTGGAACTCTCTCGGCGCGTTCTCGACGTTCTCGCAGATCAATGCGCGCGCCTCCAGCAGACTCATGGACTCGTGGATGTCGATAAAGCCGATCACACCCTTGCGCTCGAGCGCCACGCGGATGACGTCGGTCACGCGCCGCCTGTGCGTGCGGCCAAAGGCCTCGGGCGAGATCATAGGCGATGGTGATGCTTTAGCGGCGTCGCCGGGGTGGGGACCTGATGGAGCACCGGAAGGCTCACTGAGGCTTGGGAGGCAGGCTTGAGAGCGTGAAGCCAACTTGATTGAGGCCTGTGACCGGAGATCGCGGGTATAAATACCAGAAGCTGATCTTTAGGCAGCAAGGTTTATCGGAAATAGTTTCTGACTCGCGCATCTGATCTCAAGGGCGGTCAGATGGAAAGGATTGGCGTTGCTTGCTGAACCGAATGAGACAACCATGACCTCATGCACGAGCAGAGCTGACCCTACAGCTCAACCCCAGAGCCGCAATACCAAAGTGCCCCGCCCAGACGGCAGTGTCCATTGCCTGGGTCGTGTAGCCTTCGCGCCGGTTCTCGTGAGCGAAGCGTACGACTTCCAGATGTGCTTTTGTAACTGCGCTGTCCATGGCCTGAGTCGTGCAGCTCGGAGCGATGGCTGTGGAAACACCGGACATCGGCGAGATAGCCTCCCTCGCAGCTGTGCCGTCCATTGCTCGAGCCGTGCATCCCTCATTACGCTTTCGTGTAGGAACTTGACCACGTGAGGATGGCCGGCTACCTGCTGCCGCTTTATCCGTCGCCAGAGTTGTACAACCTTCCCTGCGCTCCTCGCGAAGAGACTGAACCGCTCGCAGATGACCATAGACAGCGTCTTTGCCCGTTGCCTTGACCGTACAGTACTCAGAGCGATGCAAGTGGAGGAACTCGACGACTTTCAAGTGACCATTCTCATCTGCCGAGTCCAAGGCTCTCGAATCGTGAAATGGGAAATCATGTTTCACAAAATCCCGGTAATCGAATGAGGAAGCTGACATGTACATACTGAAAACAAGATAAATGTCGGCTACGGCAGTTTTCAGGACACTTTTGCTGAAATATTACCATATCGAGCCTCAAATTTCCACTTTGGGGTATCGAGCGACATACATCACCAGCAAAAAAACCAAGCGGTGGGCAAATGCCGCGCAAGCGCAAGGTCGCCGAGGCGGAGGACGGCGACACGGCCGCCGCTTCGGCCACGAAGAAGAGCAATGCACCGCCGCCGCTGGATGAAGGCAATGAGATGGAACGCCAGCTCTCAGCGCACGCGGTGTCCGCCTACAACGACTTTGTGCGCTTCTTCCAGCGCCGCGCTAGCGTACGTCCTGTTGAACAAATCGATTGCTTGCTCTCTTTTGTGCTAATGATGGCAAGCTTATGATGCGCGCATTGCCATTGATGCTGGGCCTATTGCACAGGAGCAAATTGCGGCGAACCGCGTGCTTATCGTCACGCACCAGCAGTTCGCGGCCTCGCGCCGGCGCTCGTATCCGATGGCGGCCTCGCTGCCCTACCACCGCGCGATGCTCAACATCAGCTACGTCGAGAGTACGTCAATTTTCCTCTATCTTCAGCGGTGATGCTAAACTATACGCTAACGATCCTTATTGTATGTATGTGCTATTGATGCAATAGCGTCGGAGCCGCCGCTGGCACCGGACCGCAAGGTGAAGCCAATGGCACGGACGACGCTGGGCAACCCGAGCGAGAATGTGACGCTGCTCAAGAAGTGCGTGGTGCTGCCGCACATCCCCGCAACGCCCAACTCGACCATGTGGACGGCACTTTCCAAGAACTATGAGGTCGAGGACCAGCCACAGCTCAGGTTCCTGCCGTATTTTGGCGACGACGACGAGGACGACGTGGTCTCCGAGTTCTACCAAATCAAGTACGCTTTGGTATGTGAAGTGGCTTGCTGTTTAGTGGGCTGGTGTACTGAAGTACTGTTGTGGGTTTGTAGACTACAGGGCACCAGCGCAATGGAAGTGGACTTTATGAAGGAGATGTGCGAGTCCGTGCTCCAGCAGCTCCAGTCGACCTGGGAGCTGAGTCCTGGGGACCTGGACCGCGTTGCGCGGACCATCCAAGTCGAGACAGAGGTGTGCTGTCTGTCCTTATGTATTGAGCTGTGTCTTACGCGTTGCTAAGCTGGAGATTGGTTACGGTAGGTCGTGGTTGAGGTACACAAGAAGATGCGCGCGGCGCAGAAGCGAGCAAAGAAGAAGAAGCGCATGCGCGAGGCTGCCGAAGAGCTCAAGTTGAAAATCGATCCGAACCCCGCCGAGCCAGAAGCCAACAGTAATGGCGGTGTGCCAGCCGAGCCGGTGGCTGAGTCCATGGAGCACTACTTTGAGCTCTACGAGTTGGCTGTCGACTCGCATCGGAGTACGTGCTGCTGTTGTTACTAGTGTACTCAAGTTGCTTGCAACTTTACTAACTGCGAAATGTCTTATTATGTGATCTCATCAGCGCTGTTCTGCCGCAAATGTTACAAGTACGACTGCGACTACCACGGCTGCGTCGATGTTCCCAAACTGGTACGTTTGCAGTCTGATAATCGCGTTCACTGGCTGTCAGTAACAAGTGTTCTTACTTTTCGTACTCATGTGTGCCTTTAGGATGTCACCGAGCAAAACGCAGTTGCCGAGAAGATCAGAAAAAAGCCGAGCGCAGCGAGCACCGGACGCAACTGTGGGAACCAGTGCTTTCTAGGACGCATGGGCAGCTCGCAGTTCTCGAAGGCGCGCGCAATTTCTACGGCGTTCGGCTGGGACGCGCAGAAGCGCATTGCGTGTGCCCGAGCGTATTTCATCTGCTCGGGCAACTTTTGCGACGTGGCCAAGATGCTCGGCGACAAGACGTGTCTCGAGGTAGCCGAGTTCTGCGATTTCTATGAGATCAACGAGATGAGTCTTGCCGAAGAGGTTTGTACTATGAGGTTTCTGGTCAGCAGCGAGTCTGGGTTGGAGCCCGGTGTACTTACTTCTCGTGTGTTGTGTTATAGCGCAAGCTTCAGTGGAAGCCTCGACGCGGCGGACGCAAGAAGAAGATGACGCCCTCGATCTCGCATCTACAAGGTACGTTGTCTATGTTCGTGTGTACAAATTTTCGTGTACTTTGTGTGTATGCTGTCGTCCCTAGATACGCCATGTTGATCGAGGTCCTTCAGCATGGCCACGAGGACCGACAGATATTAAAGTTTGTTTGAGGCTTTTGACTTACCACCCATCAGATCTTTCCTCCTGGACCACCAAAGGATGGTGTGACCTCCCAGGCTCATCTGTGGGCACAAGACTTCAGTCGTTGCGTATAACTCCGGTGGGATGAATGCTGATGTTTTCGCATCTTTGTGTGTGTCGTTACTTCTACAGATACACGCTCAAGACTGGTGGATGGCGTTCCAACCAAGTACGCCTCTTTGAAACCTTATCACGCCAGGTCATGACATCCATGCTAATATTCTGTGCGTGTCATGTGCTCTTAAAGAATCGAGCCGTGTGCACACACTGGTCCGTGCGACCAGAGTTGCTCATGCATCGCTGACGGATTGCTGTGCTCCAAGCTCTGTAACTGCGTGCACAACTCATGCCAGATCTTCTACCGCGGCTGTCGGTGCGTGAAAGGACGGTGCCGCACGAAGGCGTGTCCGTGCTTTGCTGCAGGAAGAGAGTGCGACCTGGACATGTGTGTCGTCTGCTGCCAGGAAGAGAGGAATGCAAACAAGGAGAATGTGCCGTCGCCGTTGTCTCCTGTAGAGAACGGCTCAGCTGAGTCGAAGCCCCCGTCAGCCTCGGCGACTTCCTGCCAGAACCGCAGCATGACGCTCGGAACGACCAAGCACATGCGCGTGGGGAGGTCCACGATGGAGGACGCCGGCTGGGGGCTCTTTGTCGACGAGTTTGTCGCCAAGGACGAGTTCCTGATCGAGTACATCGGCGAAATGGTGAGCCACGAGGAGGCCGAGCGCCGTGGCGCAGTCTACGACAAGCTCAACCGGAGGTACGCACAATATTCGAACATTGTGATGGGCGTCTGTTTGATGTGTTCGATTGTGAAAACTCACAATTTTGCGTTTGCGTGCAGTTACCTCTTCAACCTGGACTCGGGGACCGTGGTAGACTCGACGCGGAAAGGCAACAAGACTCGAGTACGTGCCGCATACGAACGAAGACATCACTGCCTCTTTCACTGGATCCTGACCACTGATTTGTGTGACTTTTGCCTCCTCCAGTTTATCAATCACAGTTCGACGAAGCCCAACTGCTTCGCCAAGATCATCAACGTGAACAGCGACTACCGCATCGGCATGTACGCGCTTCGAGACATTGAGCCGAACACGGAGGTGCGTTCTTGTCGGCTGCTGCCAGACGAAAAATATACTAGAATGCTGACAGGGTCGTTTTTTTCTCTTCTTCCTGTCGGTGCAGCTCTTCTTCGACTACCGCTACGACCAAGAATTCCACAATGTGAATCTGCACAAGCAGCCGACGGTGACCGAGTGGATGAAGGAGATCAAGGACCTGCGCCAGGCGCGCAAGTCAGCGGCCATTTAACGATAGGTGATGCGATCTGGAGGCAGGAAGTAGATTGGGCACTCATTCTCTCTCTTCTCGGTCGTCCTCTGTAGACCGAGAAAATGGAATCGCGGCGTAAGTGGGCAATTGGAATGGAGCAAAATGGAAGTGAAGAAAGCGATCTCACCACCACCAGAGTTGAGGGGTGGAGCCGATTCAACCAGCACGCGGAGAAGCAAACGGAGCTCGTTGTGCACTGCGAACCTGGAGTTCCCTTTCTTTTCATAGGACGATGGATAGCACTGCAGAGGTGTCGGTTGCATGCTCAATTTGATTGTTTGGTGCCCGGCTGCTGCTGCCGCTGCTTGGTGTGATGGTGATGGTCCATTCAGCTGCGAGAGGTGTAAGTCAGATTGGCATTCTGCACGCACGCATTGCCGCACCACAACACCAAGCGGAAACTAGTCGCTTGCTTGCTCGTTCGCTCGTTCTTGCTGGTGAAAATTATGTGTTGAACGAACAAAGTGACGCAGGAACTTGCGTGAGCCCTATCACCAACACTTGTTACGATGGCCTATCAAGCAACAAGCTGAAAAAAGAGAGAATGAGTGAGCAAGTGGTGAGGCAGGAGAATGAATAGAGAGCGATAATGAGATTGTGTCTTTGCACTCCTTCATTCCTTCGTATAGTGGTAGTAGACCGCCCGATAGCAGATCGCCACCATGACCTCCACGGCGAACATACTGTTGAAGACTGGGAAGATGTTCTTGCTCAGGGGTAGGCAGAGAGTGACCTATAGCGCAGCATCGAAGTCATAGAGTTCGCGGCTTGCAACTGTGAACCTTACAAGTGAAAGGGAACGCACCAGAGGTGGGCGGCAGTCGCCCAGAGCGGCAGCGCGACGACCTCGCCGCAGGCCTTGCGCTTGTGGATCTTGTACATGGGCGGCGATCCATCCTCAATTACGTTGCCGTCTTCTCTGAGAGTAAAACAAGAGAGAAGCCTTGAGCTTGTTCAGGATCGTTCTCAACGCGGTCTGCTCTGCACGAGACAATGGCGTAACGCGAGGGTGATGTACATACTGCGCACGTACACGCGTATCCCCCCTGCGAAGTTTCAGAAAGCGAAGGCGCTCGCGTGGATATGGGTATTATGAAGCCGGGCGAGGCGGAAACGAGGGCCGGTATTTCCAACGTCAGTGCGTTTACCGAGCGCCTTTGCTATATGAAAAAGCAAGCAAGCGGCTGCTGCTGCTCGCGCGGAGCGAGAGTCGCTGAAGAGCTCGTCGCTGCGAAGCGAGAGCAGGGCGTGTCTGTGCGCGTGATCGCGGACAGACGGCAGTCTCACATGCCCGTGCCAGCGAAGGACCGCATCCCAGGAGTGGCGAAGCCGCAATGGCCGGTGTTTGAGGCGGGGATCGAAGTCCGCTTCGACACTCGATCTGCTGCCAAAATGCACGAGGAGGTACACACGCGACACTTTCTGCTGCTCGCCATGTCCTCTTGTCTACTAACGATAAGGTTGTGCAGTATTGTGTTCTCGCCGTCTTCGTCCTGGCAGTGGGGTTGTTTACCTGGAGCGAGAGCGCCATCTCAAGAAGCAAGGAGCAGAGGGGCTCCCTCACGTACGAATTGCAGCTCGTCAACTGGGTGGCTCCTGGCTGGACGACGTTCTCACCTTGGACCTCGACGCTGCATTCGCGCAAGATATCGGCCATTTCTTGGGCTGCTTCATTATGTACTCCATGTGAGTGCGTAGTAGCTGCCGCATGAATCAATCTACGTGTTCATTCTGCTTGTCTTACACAGCTGATGTGCCTCCGAGAGCAGCCCACATGGAAGCGGCTTGTCTTCATAGTTTAATCAAGAAAGAACTTCAAGATGGCTCCCAAGATCGTACATTTGTCATTTCCCCAACAGCTCCTTTCCGATCTTTCTTCTTCGCAAGCCACACAGGAAGAAGACGAGAACGAAGAAGCCGATGGCGCCGTCCACACTCACTCTGCTGCTGGCGCTCGCATGCGCCGCCGTCGCGCAGGCGGAGATCCCGCGCGCTTGCGAGCCGCCGCACGCCGCGTTCCCGTTCTGCAACGCGTCGCTCGATACGTCCGCGCGCGTGGACGACCTGCTCTCGCGCCTCTCCTTACACGACAAAGTGCTAATGCTCACGGCGCGCGCAAGCCCCAAGGGGAACGTCTCGACGCTGGGCCTGCCGGAGTACAACTGGGGTGCCAACTGCGTGCACGGCGTGCAGTCGACGTGCGGCACGAACTGCGCCACGAACTTCCCCAACCCGGTCAACATCGGCGCGATGTTCGACCCCGTCGCGGTCTACGAGATGGCGCAGGTGATCGGCTGGGAGTTGCGTGCGTTGTGGCTCGAGGGTGCGCGCGAGAATTACGCTGCGGGTCCGCATCTGGGACTCGACTGCTGGTCGCCGAACATCAACATCAACCGCGATCCGCGCTGGGGACGCAACATGGAGACGCCGTCGGAAGATCCGCTCGTAAACTCGCTGTATGGGGTCGCGTACACGCGCGGACTGCAGGAAGGCAAGGACCCACGCTTCCTGCAGGCCGTTGTCACGCTCAAGCACTGGGTCGCGTACTCGTACGAGCACTACGCCGGCGTAGACCGCATGGAGTTCGACGCGATTGTGTCCAAATACGACTTCGCCGACACGTACCTGCCGGCGTTCCGCGCGTCGGTTATCGACGGCAACGCAAAAGGTGTCATGTGCGCGTACAATAGTGTCAACGGCGTGCCTATGTGCGCGAACGACGCGATGACGCGCCTGCTGCGCGAGAAGCTCGGCTTCGACGGGTACATCACGAGCGACTCGGGCGCGATCCGCGGCATCTGGGAGAAACGCCACTACACTCCCACCAAGTGCGACGCGGGACTATTGGCGATCCAGCGTGGGACAGACGTGAACAGTGGCGAAGTGTACTTTGATTGCCTTGAGACGCTCGTGAAGGAAAAGAAGCTCGATACAAAGTTCATTGACGAAGGGATCCGGAATTCGCTCGCGCTGCGCTTCAAGCTCGGGCTCTTTGACCCGACCGAGGACCAGCCGTACTGGCACGTGGCGCCCTCGGAGGTGAACACCAAGTACTCCCAGAAGCTCAGTCTCGACATGACGCGCAAGTCTATCGTGCTCCTACAGAACCACAACGATACACTGCCATTTGTTAAGAAGAAGGCGTTCAAGCTCGCAGTGGTTGGACCGCATGCTGCTGCGAAAGAGGGGATGATGGGCAACTACTACGGACAGATCTGCCATGGCGGGTACCGAGAGCTGGGCTGCGTGCAGACGCCATTTGAAGCGCTCAAGGCCAAGAACGAAGCAGACGGTGGTACCACGCTCTACGCCGAGGGTTGCGGCATGAACGACACGTCCACTTCGGGCTTCTCGGCCGCAGTCTCGGCCGCGAAAGAAGCTGACGCCGTTGTGCTCGTTCTTGGTATTGACACGACGATCGAGCGCGAGGCTTACGACCGTGAGACCATCGAACTGCCCGCAATCCAGATGCAGCTACTCAAGGCCGTCCGCAAGGTTGGCAAGCCCACGGTCGTCGTGCTCTTTAACGGCGGGATCATTGGCGCTGAAGAGATCATTTTGCACACTGACAGCCTCGTTGAGGCCTTTTATCCGGGCTTCTATGGCGCCCAGGCGCTCGCAGATGTCCTCTTTGGCGACCACAACCCGGGGGGAAAGCTGCCTGTGACCATGTATCGATCGAACTACATCGACTCGGTGCCCATGAAGAGCATGAGCATGACCGAGTACCCGGGTCGGTCGTACCGGTATTTCAAAGAAGTACCCGTATTCCCCTTTGGTTTTGGCCTGAGCTACACCAAGTTCTCGCTCGCGTCTTCGAGTATCGAGATCCAGCCGAAGACGCGCCAGCTTTCCCATGAACTCGATACGAAGTTCCAGATCGTGATCTCGAATGATGGCGCAATGGCCGGTGACGAGGTCGTGTTTGCGTACTTCCGACCGCTCTCGGTCGACGCGACGGGGCCGGCAACGCTGCTCAACCAGCAGCTCTTCGACTACCAGCGCGTGAGTCTCGAGCCGCAGCAGGTCGCTGAACTCGAGTTCCAGGTGAAAGGCACGACGCTGGGGCTCTACGATGACGCGGGCAACCTCACGCTCTTCCCAGGGTACTATGAGATCATCTTCTCGAATGGTGTGAGCGAGCGCCTCGCGTTCCTCGTGCACCTGACGGGTGAGAAGCGTGTGATCCGACCGTTCGAGCTCGACTCTGAACCACAAACGTCCGTGAAACACAAGGCTCACGGCACTGGTCGCCATGAGATGTCATTGACTGTGGAAGAAGCACCAATCAAGAACGAAGCGCTCACTGCGGTTGAGTAACTCTAGACCACCTGCATGAATCGGTAACCGGAATCTCGTTTATTTTGCTCGTTGCATTGCGACGCCTAGGGTCGATGGTGCTGAGGAGTCATCATCATCATGAGATGGATGTATATTTACGCGTCTGCTGGAGGTTTGGGGTGCTCTGCTCTGTATTTTTGAACACTCAGTCAGGTCCGCGCGCTCACCCGCTCACTCACTCATTCTTGCTTGCGTCTATTCCCGAGCAAGCCGAGCAAAGAAAACGATACCAAGCGCTTACGTGTGTGTAGCCCAGGACCTCAGCACCAGAAGCGAAGCTCTCCAGTAAGAGCAACAGAGCAGCAATGGACTACTATGAGATCCTCGAGGTGCCCCGCAGTGCCACGGACCAAGAGATCAAGAAGGCGTACGTGCTAACCAAGCTATGATGTCTGGCTCATTTAGGCTCATGTGACTTTGTCAGCTAATAACAATTTATGTCTTGCGATGATAGCTACCGCAAGCTCGCGATGAAGTGGCACCCGGACAAGAACAAGAGTAACCTGAGCGAGGCACAGCACAAGTTTCAGGAGATCTCGGAGGCCTACGACGTGCTGAGCGACCCGCAGCGGCGCGCAGCCTTTGACCAGTACGGCTATGACGGACTCAAGAACGGCGTACCGGACGACAACGGCGAGATGCGCGACGGCTACGCGTTCAACGAGCGCGCGTCCGAGGAGGTTTTCCACAAATTCTTTGGCACGGCGAACCCTTTTTCGGACTTTGGCTTTGGCGACACGATGCCCTTCGCGAGCGCTTTACGCAAGAAAGGAGCCGAGAAGACCGAGGCGATCATCGTGAGCGTCGAGTGCTCGCTCGAGGAGCTCTTCAGCGGCACGACCAAGACGCTCGAGGTCGCGCGTAAGCGGCTGCAGAACGACGAGACCACGGACGAGACCAAGACATTTGTGATTAAGGTCAAGCCCGGCTGGAAGCATGGCACTAAGGTCACATTCGAGCGTGAGGGCAACGAGACGCGCACGAGCGAGGCCGGTGATGTGGTCTTCCAGATCGCACAGCAGAAGCACGCGCTCTACATTCGCGACGGCGCCAACCTCGTGTTCACGGCGAAGCTCAAGCTCAGCGAGGCCCTGGGCGACTACTGCGTGCAAGTGCCCACATTGGACGGCCGCAAGCTCGCGATCTCGTGCAACGACGTGGTGACACCGGCGACCGATAAGGTGGTCAAGAAGGAAGGCATGCCGCTGTCGAACCAGCCGGGCGAGCGCGGCGACCTCGTGATCAAGTTCGACATCGCATTCCCCAAGCACCTCACGAGTTTGCAGAAGGCCGCGCTCGTCAAAATCCTGGGCTGAGATGAGGAGGGTTGTGCGCGATAGAGAGAGTGAGACAGGAGAGAACTAAGTTATGAACCTGATGAACCAATTTCCACATGTTTCGACAATGTTGAGAATTTCATGTCCAAATAAGGGCTCGTAGTGGTATTTGTTTCATAGTCCGCTCTGGTGTTGGTTGATCAAACTCAAATGGAGGAGCATCGCAGAGCCAACCAGCATACAGCTAGCTTCCTCTCCTTACCAGTCTCAGCCAGTCAGCCAGCTACACTCTCTCGTTCTCTCTCTCTCTCGCTTGTCGGGTTTATTCGGATGCGTCGTACAAAACTAACTCCTTGTCCTCGTCGAGCGGCTCGAAGAAGCGAAGCACTTCGTCCCGCGTCACGAGCGCCGGGTCCGTCGTCTTCCACTTTGGCGAGCGGTCCTTGTCGACGATCACCGAGCGCACGCCCTCGAAGAAGTCCGGGTTCTCCATCATGCGCGTGGCCATTCGGTACTCCATCTGGAAGCACTCGGCGCAGTTCTTCACGGCACCCTGGCGCATCTGCTCGAGCGTCACCTTGAGGCTCAGCGGCGACATCTTCTGAAGCGTCGCGAGCGTCTCGTGCGCCCAAGTCGAGTCCAGCGCGGCGAGACGCTTGAAGATGCCCTCGACCGAGTCATCCTCGTTCTGCGCGCCGAAGATCTTCTCGACCGTGGCCAGGTACTCTGGGTCGATCTCGGCGTGGGCCTCGTCCGTCTCGAGCTCTTCGAGCGACTCGTGGATGATCTCATCGCGCTGCTCCTGGGTCATGTAGCTCTGGAACTCGAGGCCCGTCAGGTGGTGCACGAGCGTCTCGTACTCGGCCGACGGGATGTAGTGGGTCGCCAGCCCCAGGCCAATCACTTCGCTGCCCTTCACGCGCTCACCGGTCAGTGCCAGGTACGTACCAAGCTGTTTAATTCACACACAGTAGTAAGTATCAAAAGTTAATCAGTCAGCACCACGTTGATACTTTTGATACCAAATGCCTGGACAAAAGTATGCCTATCCAGGGTAACGACAGGAAAAAACGTACCCCTTGGCCAGTAAGAGCTCTGGACTTTGGTACGTCCGAGGCGTAGTGCTCGCCCTCGATGAGGCGGCGGCCGAGGCGTGGCAGCAGGTACGAGGCGCCGACGTCCGGGAAGAAGCCGATGGCGGTCTCCGGCATCGCGAAGAGCGTCTTCTCAGTCGCGACCACAAACTTGCCGTGCATCGAGAGGCCCACGCCACCGCCCATGGTTACGCCGTTGAGGAACGACACGATCGGCTTCTCCGTCGTCGCCAGCAGGTAGTTGAGGCGGTACTCATGGCGGAAAAAGTCCAGCGCCTGTGTGTGTGCATATGTGTATGGGCAAAACGACATGAGTATCAAGATATGTATCAATGAGGGGGAGCGCGTGGTGACACAACGTACCAGGTGGCGCGTGGCCGGGTCCTTGCCGTTGTCGTAAAGCGAGCGGATGTCACCACCGGCGCAGAAGGCCTTGTCGCCGGCGCCGGAGAACACGACGGCGTTCACGGTCTCGTTCGCCTCGATCTTCTGGAAGCGCTTCGTCAGGTGGTGCACCATGGGCAAGTTGAGCGCGTTGAGCACCTTGGGGCGGTTGAACTCAACCGTGCGCACGCCCACATCCTGGCCGTAGACGATGTCGGCGAAGTCGTCGTGCACCTTGGTCGCGAAGAGCGCCTTGGACGACGACGACGACGAGGACACAGAGGTCGCAGCGGAGCGCACGGGGCGCTGGAAGAGACGCACGCGCGTCGCCAACACGCGCTGCATCATGGTCTACACGGAGGGCTTATCTACACGCAGCCAGCCACCTTCAAGTGGGCTTCTTCGCTTCGGTTCTCTTTCTTTTGAGCTTTTCCACCGCTCGTTCGCGCTCGGGAAGATATCGAGCGAGAACCAGTCAAGGATGTGCCTTTGACGTTCGTGATTGGTTGAAATGATGAATAGATTTGGACTTTGCGCCAATGAGATAAGAGTTTGAGGTTTGGAGCTCGTCTTTTCGGAAAATCAAAATGGAGGAAGAGGACGATGACGAGGTACTCGCGTGGAAGGCGCTGGAGGAGCATGACGACGCGCACGCGGCCGCTGCGCGCCACCACCATCACAACCACCCTCATGGTGACGACCACCACCACCATCACAATGTGGTGGGCCATGTGCACGGCGGTGGCATCTCCACCGGTACGGACGACGACGTGGAGGACTTCGCGGAGCTCGCGTACGCGCATCACGCGCGCATGACGGAGGCGGCAGCCGCAGCTTTGCATCCGCCGCACTCACTACTGCAGCTGCAACATGAGCACGACGCGCAGCAGCAGCTGAACCAGCACGAGCACCAGGAGCACCACCACCAGCTGCAGAACCAGCAGAGCCAGCGGTTTAAGCGCAAGAACTTCAGCAAGCAGCTACAGTTGATCTGCCTGCAGCGCTACGCGCAGAGCGCCAAGGAGCATGGGAAGCTCCCCGACAAGACCGAGTGCCAGCTGCTGCTGCACCAGAGCTACCTGCAGTTCCTGAAAGACGGTGGCTCACCTGACGAGCCGCGGCTCTCGCACCAGGAGTTCCTCAAGCTCATCCGCAACCGTCGCCGCGAGATGTACGTGCGCGCGCAGAAGCTCAAGTTCCCACACAGCTCAAGCTCTTCAACAACCAAGGCCTCTAGCTCTACAGTCACTGCTGTTAGTGGTAACAGTTTGGACACAACGACTAGAGACGCGCAGCCGCTCTCAGCAGCCAAGCGCAAGCTGCAAGAAGAGCATGCGCGCATCTACGAACTGATCGAGATCATTGACCAGGCGCGCGAGCAGTCGGGGCTTGTCTCGGACCACAATCAGCAGCAAAATCAGAACTCTCGGCCACCAGTTCGCAATGAGAAGCGGCGCCTGACGAACCCACTGCTATCACAGCAGCAACAGCAGACGATCTCTCACGAGCATCATCAACAGCAGCAGCAGCAAATGGCAGTGGACCCGAATGAGCAGATCCACGCGATCTTCCGCATCCAGCAGGAGACGCTCGAGATCCAGCGCGAGATCGCTGAGCGCCTGAAAGTCATCAGATTACACCGCAGCCTGCGGCAACACGACCCCATGGAGCCCTCCAGCGCGAGCGTCTGAGACCACAAACCACACCAGCAGGCTGGACAACAAGGGTGTGGTCTATTTATCGACAGAGGATGGTGGGATCCATCTGCTTATCTATGGGAAATGGTTGGAGGTGATGAAGAAGAGGAAGAAGGAGATCTACAAGGTGTGGCGAGGCTACTGGAGACAGAACCGACACGAGCCTTGTGCCTGTGGGGACTGCATAAATATGGAGGCGGTGACGAGCCTGGGACATGGTGGCCGCCTTCTCAAAACCCGATGAAGTACTCGTCGCCCTTACCGTCGAAGGGCTTGTCCTTGGCGCGGTTGCCGATCTCGCCCTCGAAGAGCGAAATGTCGAACTTGCCGCTCAGCGGCGGGAGGTACGGCGGCTCGAGCGCCATGGAGTACATCTTATCCCATTCAATCTTGCTGAACCACGGGTGCTGGCGCACGTCCTGGTCCCCGTTGATGCCGACACCGATGCGCTTCGCCGGGTCGCCCTGCAGCAGCCGCCGCACGAGGTCGCACGCGTGCGGACAGTTCTCGAGCAAGTGGAACGGGAAGTCGACCGCATTCGCGCCTGTCCGCACCATCGCGATGTTCCGGAAGAGCTGCGTCGTGTCGCCGTCGCCAGTGCCAAAAGGGGTGTACCCCACGAGCATCTCGTAGATCAGGATGCCCAGAGCCCCTGAGAAGACAGGCGCCACACGTGAGTAACAAGACAGGCGTGATTACAAGCCAAGCAAGAAGCAGACAACGACGTACAGTAGTCGACAGCGAGGTCGTGGCCGGTGTTGAGCACGAATTCTGGCGCAAGGTACTCCAGCGTGCCGCACAGCGTATACGTTCGTGAGTGAAGCTCTTCAATCCCCTCGCTGTTGACGACCGTGAACGGAATCTTCTTGGCGAAGCCGAAGTCGACGAACTTCAGGTAGCCGTCTTTGCTGATGAGCAGGTTCTCTGGCTTGAGATCGCGGTACGCGTAGTCGTAGCGATGCATGTGCTGCAATCCGAGCACCGCGTTTGCCGAGTAGAAGCGGACTGAAGACTCGTCAACCGTCTCGATGAACTCTTCGTTGTGCAGGAGTGTGAAGAGCTCGCCGCCCTGAACGAGCTCCATCAGCATGTACAGGTTGTTTTGGTCCTGTTGAGATAGCAAATGCAGGATGACAAGTGAGCGGAGTGCTACAATGCGAAGAACCAAAGTCTGAGGTAGGAAATTGTACCTGGTAGGTGCCGTACAGCTCGACGATGAACGGATGGAGTGGCATGGACATGAGCGCCTGCTTCTCGCGCATCACTTGGATCTGCTGGTCCGACTCGATAATATGCGACTTGGCCATGATCTTGAGCGCCATCGGCTTGTCGTTGCCCTCGATTTTCGTGCTTACCATCACAACCTTGCCGAATGAACCCTCGCCCAGGACTCCAGCCTAGTAAGCAGGTTAGTTCACCCAAGGTCAGTTGATGTCGACCTCGCCGAAGAGACTTTAGCGAAGAGCAGCAGTCGTTAAGGAACTCACCACTTGGATGTCATCCAAGGTGACCGAGCAGTACTTTCGAAGTCCATTCCCCGGCATGCTGATACGCTGTTAGGATGTACATAAACAATGTTAGTCTCGTATTAGAACAGCTGTCACAAATGAACAGCATGGGTCATCACATTACCTGAGTGAACTGGCGCGAGCCTGAGCGCGTCATCGCCGACACCTTCAGGCGCTGGCACTGCGACCGGCCACAGGAGATGACGGTGGATGTGTATGTGCCAAGCTGCTCGACCACTTCGTTGCCAAACGTGTCGTTGGCCTTCAAAAGCACCTCGTGGGTCTGCGTCTTGCCCGTGTCGCTGTCCAGCGTCTTCTTGATGAGTTTCACGCAGCCGGACTTGACGATGAAGAACGCGACGGCCGTATCGCCCTGGCGGAAGATGCACTGGCCGTCGTGGAACGCCTTGATCTCAAGCTGCGAGACAATGTGCTCGAGCGCTTCGGTCGACTTGGAGGCAAACGTTGGGAACGTGCGCAAGATTCGCATCCGTCCGTTGCGATCGAGCACGTCCGTAAGCGGGCCGAGCATCGAGTCGAACTCCTGGCGCCCGAGACTGAGACACTTGACCTTGCCTTTCGTGTAGATGCTCGCGTTGCGGGGCATGTCGCTCAGCAGCGCCATCTCGCCAAAGTAGTCGCCAGGACCAAAGCATGCGATCTATGATCACGGACAAGAGTTACCACAAGTCATTAAAGGTACGAAAAGGGAAAAACCAACATGAGCACTTGATTTGCTGTACCTCGGTTTCCTCGACGTCTCTGTTGTGCCCTGTCCGTGGTCCTGCACAACAAAGCAAACACGTTCGCAGCGTTCCCATGATCAGACTAAACCTGTACGTCCAATGTTGTCTCAGAGCACTACTTACCGTCTACACGACAGGAGACGACACCCTCCTCGACGATGTAGAACGTGTCGCCGACGTCCCCCTGTCGAATGATTGTCTCCTGGTCTTCGAAGGTCACTGCCTGCAGGACACCCGCCAGTAGCGCTAGCTGACGCTCAGAGAGATTTCCGAGGATTTCAACCTGGCGCAGCCACTTCGCGCGCTTCACGAGTGAGTCACTGGACGAACGAGCTTGGACCTACAGTCAAAGTAGCACAAGGATTAGTCGGCAGGCCATACATAGCAAGCACACTTGATTGTCAATTAGATGGCGTACCATTCGGAACTCGTCTCGATCCAGTGTCCACAGTACAGCGTTGGTCGCGGCGCGGACAGTGGCAGCACGAGGAGCTACAACAAAAGATCACACGGTTAGAGCTGGTTCATGTTGGAAAGAATCCTAGCTGATCATAGCTACTCAGTCAGGGGACGGACGCACCATCGTAGATGAGCGCTAGTTCGCCGAAGTGGTCGCCCGCATGGAGAAAGCCAACCACGGCCGAGTTGACAATCACCTCTAGCGTCCCAGTCTGGATGACATAGAACTGGTCGCCCGTGTCGCCCTGCTTGATCACACAGTCCTCGGGAGACGCCACGAGACGCTTCATTACGAAGAGCACCTATGAAAGAGAATTTGGTAGCATTGAGTCAGCACATTGAGCACACTTCCCATTTCCCATCTTGACACCAACGTACTTTGTCGAGCTCTTCGTCGCTAGAGCCAGTGAAGAGGACCGATTGGAGCGCAGTCTTGAGCATCTTGGCGCAGGCTGCCGTCTTGGACTCCGATGGTCGCTTGGGGACCATGCCAGCGTCGCTGCTGATATCCTATAACTTATTGCACATTAGGAAGCATCGTCAGACACACTCTTACAGCATAGCTAGGCTTACAATAACCCCATTGAGGTGTCTACTGAACGCACCAAGCCTTTCGAGTACACGACTTCGCGCTTCTTGCGATGCAGGTCTGAGGAGCGCCGAAAGAGCATGCGATTCGTCCCCGCAGTCGGTTTGCTAGGGTCGAGTGTGAACCCCTTGGAGCAGATCTGATCGAGGATTATATACATGACGGGGTCTTTGGTTAGTACCTTCAGTAGGTGTATAAAGAGTCAATCATGTCAGTAAAAACTCCAGGCATTTGCATTCTTGGAACGTACGTGCTTCATGCGCTCGAACATGATCTCATCCGCCAAGTCATCCTGCACCATCTGCTCGTACTCACGTGTCATCATCGTGAAGAGCGCGGCCTCCGTGTCCGTGTCCACGGGTGCTTCCTGGCCTAGCCGCGGGTTGGTCGAAGCGCCAGCACCCATCGTTGCGTTGGTTGTCGTCTGCCAGCTTTCCTTGCTCGCTTCTAGCTGAAGATGAAGGCTTCGATCGGACGGATGGACGGGGGTGGAAGAAGATGGCGGAGTACGACTGCCAACGCGAGCTCGCCAGCGTCTTGAACAAGCGAGGACAAACCAGATCTGGTCGCCTGGGATACTTGCGGCTGCGCACGATTTCAACGCTGCAGGTAAATATACTTGAGAGCATGCTGTTCTTGTCGATCGGTCGCAAATAGTCGACTCGAAGCAGATACCAAGGAGCACCAGCATGTGACACACGGCATGTGGCTCAGCTACTGCAGACACTTTGAGTTCAGGAATAGTTGCGTTGCATAAGAGCGAGCTGGCTGCGAGCTAAACAAAGAGAATGCGTTAGTGGACCTGAGCGTGATTGGGTGACACATGGCTTGAAGGCCGGGGCTTCAGTCGACGTCTGTAAGCAGAAGCAACACATAAGTGCACTCACACACACAGGCGAGGGGCGATTCTAAAACCAACTTTCATATTATATAGAAGAAAAAAACTTACTCCACTGAAGGATCGACGAAGGCAACGCGCGGCGACGGGATAAGACTGATTCAATGACTGACCTCTCTCCGCGCTTTGTCCGACGTTAACTCTGCAATTTCTCTCTCTCTCTTGGTTCCTCTTTCAGTTCGCCCACGGATTCGAGTTTCTTCTTACGCCGTCTCGGATCCGCCATAGCAGCAGCAGTCGCTGTTGCCAAGGAGTACGCTGAAATGCTCAAGCCACCTCTGCAATAGGAAGTGTTCGTCTGCACCTCCACGAGCCCGCCTCGACACACTCACGAACTGGTGCTGTGCTGGGTAGATGATACAGGAAGCGAGAGTCTTGTTCTGCGCACCGAGGGGTGGAAAAACTTAATAAAACAAAACGAAACGCGACTGGAGCTTTGAAAGAGGAACCTTGGTCGAGGATTTGATCACCATCCTTTCGCTGAACTTGGTCGCAGGAAGCGGGACCTCTCAAGCTTGCTTGTAGAGCCTAGATCCAGTCGCCCTCGCTATCGTCGCTTTCATATTCGTCGCTATCGGTTTCCATCGCATACTCCTCGAGATACGACGATGACTGTGAGGTCGCGTACGAGTCCTTTGACGACTGGGGCTTGTCAAAAACGCTGTTGCTCGGCACCGAGCCTCCAAATCGTGGTGGCAGCTCTTTGCTCGGCGATGGCACAGCTGAGGGCGCCGACGAGATCGAGTGACGCATTGGCATGGCATTCACGCGCGGAGGTTTGACCACTGCGGGCACCGACGTTCGAAACGACCCTCGCGACGCCAGTGACTGCCGCAGGTTGTTGTTCTCAACGTTATTGAGTTCGATCGCCTCACTGATGATGCAGAGCCACTGCTCCATGTCGTCATGACTCTTGGCGCACACGCGCAGCAGTCTTCCTCGCTCAAACATGATATCGAGGCTGTTTGCCCGTGTGCCATTCACCTCGACGCCCTTGACGTGGCCGTAGCCCTTGGCCGCGCTCCCTGTGTCGGCCGAGTCGTAGTATGACAGCGTGTTGCCGTGCAGCGTAAAATACCGCCTCTTCCACGACTTCACACGGCTGCCTTCCTTCTTGAGCCAGCCCGAGTGGTGGATCGACGCGACACCGCCGTCGTCGAGCGGGAGCGAGTCGAGGCGATCCAGCAGCTCGAGCTCCTCGTCGACATCGACGCTGCTGCTGTTGTTGCTGTTCGCGGATGAGAGCGTCGAGTAGCGCGTGTCTCCTGCGCCGAAGCTGCTCATCCTGCTGCCGCCGACGATGATGCCTGTGGTGGCCTCAAGGATCGCCGTGTACCACGCGCGTGTGCTCTCGGCGCTATCCGTGTATAGCTTGAGCACGCGACCACCCTTACCGTGCACGAGCAGGCCGTTCTGGATGTCGGAGCTCAGCTCGACCGTAATCACCTGGAAGCTGCCCTTCTCCTTCGTCTTGGCCGTGATATTTGCCGTGTCGTAGTACGTCAGCTGCTTGCCGCGCAGCACGAGGAAGCGCTTCTTCCAGTTGCGCACGAGGCTACCCTGCTTGAACACCCAGCCGCCGTGCTGTCCGTCGTGCTGTCCGTCGTGGCTCATGCTTGCTGTTGTGTGTGTGTGTGTGTCTACTGCGTATGTGTGGTTGGTCTCTACGAGGTCTCTACGAGGGTCTCTCGGGTGATGAAGCGCTCTGTCTGGCACACGCAGGCGCTTGTCTTCCTTCGTATCGCCGCTGGTGGTTGTTGCGGGTGTGCGGAATGGGCGAAATGCGGGCTTCCACCAAGTTGAGTTGTTGAGCAAAGGTGGGAAAGAAGAAGGTGGGTGCAGCCCAAAATATTGCAAATAGTGCAAAATGGAGAGGGGGCATAGTGAAGTCAAGTGTTAAAGTGGCTTTCTCTTTCTTTCTCTCGTCACACAGTTTCACAAACACGAAAAAACGTTCGTTCGTTCGTTCGCCCCATCCCGTCGACCATACTGAAAGCAAGTCAAACGCCCGCTTGGCTGGATTTCTTCCGAGGTTTTTTTCAAAAGATCAAAAAGCAAGGTTTGAGAAAGTGATAGGGGAAGGGGACACATCAAATCGGTTATAATGGCTGGGGGACGTGGCGGGACGTGACACGGATCAGCGGCTATTGCGGCTTTTTCATGTCAGACATCGCCTGTACAAGAATGCTCACAAATAACGAACTGCGAAAGGTGCTGCTGCCTTCCTATCTCCAACTGCTCGCGTGAAGAACTACTTACCGCGAGCGCACTCTTACTCACCTTTTCCTACAAGCGGAAGACTGACATATAGCCTCCATCTACTGACTCTGTTATAGATATCTTAGCCAACATGTCTGTCTGCACACACGATCCGCAAACCCAGGTAGGAAGGATAGGATCGATCCTGTTCAGCTGTATGCTCGTGTATCTCCACTAGGATGGCAATACTATGGGAGCAACTTAACCATAAAGCAGCTATCCATACGCATGATGCAACTACTTTCAGCCCAAGCGCGAACAATAGAGAATGAAGGAGTCAACCGAATGAGTAGCTGCAGGAAACTCGTTTCCATGATGCACATCTTTTCAAATACAAAAAACTGTGGTGGGTGTTTTCTGGATGGTGTGATGTGTCGATCGTAAGCAAGCACGAATGGTAGCTTTAGACATCTGTTTGACATGTACTGTACTGTGTCGATCGCGAGTACGAATGGCAGCTCTCGAAATGATTCGCCTCGAAACGCTTGAAACATCTCAAACGGAGCCCTGAAAATGAGACAGAATAGGCGGCAACAGCAGCCATTACAGTATTCGCCAACTTGTCCGTCAACTTGCGCACTTCTGTATGCACGTGTGTCCAAGCAGTCTGCCCGCGGTTACGCCATAACCTGCGCGCCGTCGGGCTTTCACTTAGGCCGTTGATAGGCCACAGTCTTCATCGACCCAGCCACAGCGCGGAAAAAAGCAACAGCACTTACCACTATAAACGAATCTCAGAATGCTTACTATTCTCGTCCTCGCTGCCTTTTTTTGAGACCATCAGGAAGCACTGCAAGCCTCAAAACAGTTGGTTCGCGCTCAATTTTTTCAAACCTCGTGTCCCACAGAGTATGGTTGGTAAGCGTGTCACAACTGTCGGCTACGAAATCTGCGACTCACTGTACTCACTTCTCTCTCGCCCATCGCGGCAAGCTGATCAAATCAGTCAGTCTGTTATCTACACTTTTTCGTGACCATGAAATGGGTTCACTCCTCATGGACAATGAATGACACTCACTCGCCACTAACTAAATCAAGATCCCATTCTGTGGCTCGCAGGCCTCGGCAATGGGTTCATGCACCACCACACTTCACTCAAACACGCCTTCTCTCTCTCTCTTTCACCTCGTCAGTTACGTTATCCTGCTGTATCGACATCTCCCACCATCTCTCGTTCTCTGTCGCAGACCTATCTGCTTTCATAAGGGCTGTCTCTTCACTTGCCATCCGTCCTCACCACTATAATAGCTTCCTGTGTGACGCTCACTCTACATGACGCTACAGCAGGGCGCACAGGGTCCGCTGGACGTGGTTTCGTCCTCCTGCTGCTTCTTCTTCTGCTGCGTGG